>ML803149.1:403851-416130 GCA_009831015.1 Picea engelmannii
TCGACGTGAAGTTCCCACCACCACCATCAAAATAAAAAATGGAACCAAAATGACATACCACATTGACATCATCATCATGATTGTTGAACCTTGATAATAACTTGCTACCTGCAATAGAATGATGGAGGAGAAATGGGAAAGAGGAGGAGAAGAAAACATTCAAATATTCAAAATAGCATAATATACCAGTTTACAACAAATGGATTTTATTTATTTTTAAACAAGAAACAAGAACGGGCTTAAGAGCCTACCTCTTTATCTCTTCAATGGTGGTTGAATATGACTATGGTAGCCTTCAATCTCCCTTCTAAGCTCTCACAAATGGAAGCCTTCAATCTTTCTTCCAAGCTCTCCAACCCCCCCCCCCAATGGAAGCCTTCAATATTCCTTCCAAGTTCTCCAATCCCTTCCAAGCTCTCAAATCTCCCCTCGTTCTCCTTCAATCTTCCCTCAATCCCATCAATAACTAGCAAGAACCCTCTCAAAACCCTCCTAGCAAAGATGAGTGAAATGAGAAATAGAATGAGAGAAAAATGGAGTGAGTCGGTGTTTTATTCCCTTAGAACCCCTAGCCATACCTTTTCCTCTCTTATGGAACCTTGTCTTGGTTCCCACTCACTCCCAAAACAAAAAAAATACCCTCTCTTGCCTCACACGCGTGGATTGAAGGGGAATCCTTAGGGAGCATTTTTTTAATGGAGGGAGCATTCAGGGAGCAAAAGTTCCCTGGGCAGGGAGCGTGAGTTCCTAAACGCTCCCTTAGGGAGCGCGCTTTGGGAGTCGGGGCGTAACGGGGGGGCGCTCCCCCGCAACCCAGATCCACACCTTCTAGCTTGTCAACAAGCTTGGTGTTTGCAGACATCTTGACTTGTAACTGGGAAAATGACCAAAAAATGAAAGTGCTCAGAAATTAAATCTGAACTTACCATGAGGTGCGCTTGGCTGAGGCAAGTAGCCTAGTGTAGTCAAATTTCAGAAAATTCAAATGTTACCCCTTCAAACTAGGCTTGCGGAAATATGGAGTGGTACTTCTAGTACTCGTTCTGGTTTCCTGGTTTTCTGGAACCAGTGAAAACTAGGGTTTCACTTTTTGAGAGTTTTATCCACTAGAAAAGTGTGTTGATGCTGCCAAAGAGTTCGCTAGGCTAGGGCGCACTTCCTTGATGAGTTTTAGGCCAAAAATCCTCTTCAATAAAAAGCCCTAATTTTCTTGTAGGGCAACAGTGACGTTTTTGCTTATCCAGTGAAAGGTGCTCTCTTCAGTTTAGCTCTGATCCCATGTTAAGTTTTGAGCTATTATTAGGTTTCTTTTCAATTTACTAGATAACAATAGCATAGGTAGGATCACTGAGAGAAACACAATCACAAGATACACAACATTTATCTTGGGAACCCCTTATGGGGGAGAAAACCCAGTGAAAACTTCATTAATATAGATAGCCAATACAATGCCAAGACAATAAACCAAAACACTAGAGAATATCCAACATTGAGCAATGTGCCTCTCTCTTCCTTCTTCTCCCAACTGCAGCTACCAAACTTGCGCACTTTATGAGTGAATGAGTGAGTGAGATAATGAGGCACTGGCCTCCTTTATTTATACTAGCTGCCAGGCACTCGAAAGGTGTCTCTTCACTGGGCAGGGCCAACTTCTCTTCTTAGTGGTTACAACCACTTTAATTAGGCCCGGGGGACGACTTCTTAATTAGCATAATATAATTAGGGTTTGACCAATCCACAAAAGGGGATTTGGTCAAGTACAAAACCCAGCATGGTCAATCCACAAAAGGGGATTGATCTAATGAATAATAACTCAATCATAAATAGAATACTCTTTACAGTTACAATATTTCAACAAAGGGTGTACTTGTTGTCTCTGCACGACCTTGCCCGGTGGATAGGTACACATGAGGGAATGATTAGCTTGGACATTCATGGGGGCTCAAAGCCCATAGATAGACATTGAAACCCCAACTAGGGGATAAGAAGAGACTGAAGGCTTGCACCAGATGAAGGAAGGACGTTTCCTTTAGAGGCACTATGGAAGACCTAGACCTAAGGTCTCATGCTCCTCCCACCTGAACGTTGGCCTTGGAAGGCCTTGGACGTCACCTCTACAGCCCCATACATCACTTGGGTTGTCACCATGGAGGCATTCATAAACTATTGACACGTGTGGGCAAATTTTAGGACTTTGGAGGCTCAACATTTCATCTCCTTTGCCCAACGTCCCACACTTGAGGCCCAACGTCACCCTAAAGGGGCATGACGTCACCTTTGGAGGCTTATTTAGATGCAAATTGAATTTATTTTGGTAAAAATGTAATTTTGTAGTAAATTGGCTAGGTCGGCCTTGCTTTTGACCTAAAAACTAATTAAGGTCACAATTTTGGTATAAATAAACAAAAGTGATTCATTTTTTATCATAACTCATCACACACAAGTGGTGGACTGAAATT
The DNA here is from genome assembly GCA_009831015.1 of Picea engelmannii. NCBI lineage: Eukaryota > Viridiplantae > Streptophyta > Pinopsida > Pinales > Pinaceae > Picea > Picea engelmannii. Next base: position 406,311 of record ML803149.1, read on the forward strand.
TTCTCCCTCTTTAAGGGTTATTGGCGGAAATGACTAGTGCGCATCTCTTGGGGAAGCTTTATGGTGGTGTATCTTGGCATTTTTCATGGTGGAATGGTCTTCAACAAGGGTTTGACTTGATTATTCTTGGTGAAGTACAAAATGTGCATTTTTATTCATGTAATGAATGTTTGTGGTAAAAATTTACTTGTTTCATGTCAAAGATTATGTAATTGCTTGTTTAAACCCTAGGGGAGAAACAACAAGTGTTTATTTTTCCCCATAACTCTTCTACTAGCTTGATTTGCCATTATACATTCTTTTGGAAGTGATTACTAGAGCCCTTAAGTGCTAGCTCTCTAGTAACTTCACTCTAATTACCAATTATTTTCAAAAGGCTAAGGAAGGAAGGTATGCTAGGGCCTAGAAGTGTCTATTCTCTAGCAAAACCCCTCTTAAAGACTTAGATGCTTGAGGCCTTGAAGTGCCAACACCTCTTGTATCTACCACTTTCCTTGGACAAGTATTATCATTATTTTATTTTATTTCCCAAGTGATATTGTTACTGTTATTGACTCCATAAGCCCCTAAAGGCACTGATTCCTATGCTCTTGTGGATGAATGAGACCAAAACAACTTTCGAACTCTCTTCCTTAAAGCTCTTACTACTTAACACTGTTATCCCCCACTTTTAGGGATAACTAGGAGATCATGTCTCGAGGCCCACAGGTCTTAGACATGGAGTACCAAGAGCCGGATCGACTTTAGCATGGCCCTGGAGGGCCCATGTTTTCTCCCTTTCAGCGACTCTACTTTGTCAGCAGCAGCAACATCCATCACCATCAGCTTGTTCTTGTATCAGAGATGGTTCTTGCTCCATGAGGTAATGAGTCCGGGTATCATGGTATGTGTCACTCTGATCCTCAAAACCTTTGAATATGTGCATTTAATTCCTTTTGTTTCCAACAAATGCTTGGATCTTATACTTGCCCACTTGACCATGTATGGGGGAATTGACAGGATGCCCTAGTAAGCCTGTGTCCGTAGGATTTGGTTTGCCACTGGGGGGATTTCTGAAAAGCCATCATCCGCTTCTGTCATAGCACCATTTTTTCATCTTGCTTCCCACTCATCTATCCCATTACACTTGTCCAGGCACTGGGTTGGCCAATCATTTGAGGGTTGCACCTTGCCTTGTGGGAAGAAGGGGCTAAAGGCCCAGAAGGTAAAAGCAAGTTGGCAAAAGATAAAAGCCTAAAAAATAAACCTCGAGATGCTTCGCCCAGGGATCCTCGAGAAAGTAGTAAAGGCTTCTTAGCAAGAAAAAAGAGGGACCCAATAAAAATAATAAAACAAGAACTAGTCAAAGGATAGGGGGTCTCATCACGAGCCAACCTATTAGGTCCATGGGTGCCTAGTAGTATGACACTATTAGTGGTTGGTTACCACGCCAGGGTAGTAACTCTTGGTTGAATGGCCAAGAGAAAGGGGGTCTCATCACAAGCCAGCCTTCTCATTTCTGTGAAAGTACTTGTGGGTACCATTGCAGCCACTGGTCACCATGCCGACGCAGTGTCCCCTGATTAGCTTCTTGAAGAAAAAGAAACAAAGAATAAAGAATAAAAGGCATGAATGGGCTTGGAAAACTTGCATCCAGGAGAGGTGCATCTCGCCTTCTACAAAGGCACCCACAGGTAAAGATTTGCATCCCCTTGCTCTCACTGCACCCATTTGCCTGGACATCCCTTATCCACATCACCCACTTACATGGCTTAGATGAAGTCTCTTCCAGGAACTTTCCTTTTCCAGTGGACACTAGCCCAATAGGACGCCCTATCACTTTCCCCAAACTTGAATTGTAGGCTTGTATAATGTCTTTGAGCTTTTAACTGGGGTAATAGGGATTTTATGCACATGTTTAATAATATTGATGATGAGATGTGATTGACATTGCTATGATCCCTGTGACTTATGAGCCCATGGAGGGCGTAGCTTTTGATGTGCAGGATCATGCCCGACGGACAGGTACCATGTTGGACAGGTACACACGGGGAGATGATTAGTTTGGACCTCCATGGGGCTGAAGAGCCCACTAGATGGATGTTGAGACCCCAGCAGGGGGCACAGACAGGACAGAGGGGTTTGCACCAGAGAGAAGAAGGATGTCTTGTAGAGGCACCTTGGCAGAGCTTGACCTAGGGGGATTGTGCCCTTTTCAGTGGAACGTTGGCCTTGGAAGGCCTAGGATGTCACCAGGAGGTTCATGATGTCATCATGAGAGGACAGGACAGTTTGGCACGTGTGGCAGCTTGGAGAAGCCCAAGGAGGGCTAACGTCTTGCTTCAGGAGGCTTCATTTGCCCTAAAAGGGTCTAATGTCACCCTAGAAAGGGGATGACATCTCACCTTTTGCTTGATTAGGGTTTTAATTTGAAATTTTAATGTAAAACAGTATGATTTTGGTATTTTGGCCTTGTCGGCATTTTTCATGACCTAAAAAGTAAAATTAGGTCATGGTACTGTATAAATTGAGGGTTTTCACCTTCATTTTTTCATCATCTTTCACTCACTCATTAGTGAGGTCTGAAATTTGCACCACTCTTGGAGTTCTTGGCTGAAATTGGGAGGCGCACTTGTTGAAGGAAGACATTTTTGGACTTATATTGGCATTTTTGGCATTTGTCTTGGTGGAAGGTGTTACAACTAGGGTTTGCTATGTGATTTCTTGGTTAAATGTAAGTGAATTTCTGCAAAGCTTCTTAATTGAATGGTTTTAGTATTATTTTCTTGCATCTATTGTTATAATTTGTTGAATAAACCCTAGGTGACAAGCACACATTGAAGGTCCTTGTCTCATGTCCCCATCAAGGTTTTGAGCCATTTGTTGAWGAGGATAGAGCCTTGCCTTAGCAACACTCCATCCCTCTTCTTCCTGCTAGCAGTTTTCTTATTTATTGAGCTAAGAAGGAGAAAACGCATCAAGGCCTAGTTCCCCTACACCTTGGTGAGCCGATTTTCCCTGGGGTTTGACTGGTAAAGCCTTGCCATAGCAACACGTTACCTGCAAAACCTCATCGTAGTCTTATGCAATCTTTTGAGCTAGTCGTTTTGCCATTTAAACTAAGGAAGGAGAAGAGAGCACTAAGGCCTAGTTCCCCTACAACAAAGTGAGTCTCTCTCCCCTAGGGTTTCATCCTTGAGGCGTTGCCATAGCAACAACTCAAGGTCTAACCCTCTTGTCCTTAGTCTTATTACTTTCACTTGATCCTTCAACTTTTGTGTCCTCTTCTTTTCACTCCATCTACCCTAATGAGGCAGTTGATCTAAGGCCACTTGTGTTGAGTAACTTGATCACAACTTCAATCAAACACTTTGAGCAACAACTAATCTTTTTAACCCTAGCCTAAGACTAACCCTACTAACTCATTGTTGTCATCATCCTTTGCTATAAACATCATTGTGCAACTATCGTTTTACTTTCAAAGCAATTGAATGGTTGTTTAAGGCATTATCTAATGGAGTGTTGATTTGTTACATTGAATGCCAAGTTTCTTTAGCATTTATTGAAGAAGTGATATTGAAATCGTTGCTCTTATACAAACATTGACTTCATAAATATTTATTGCTCAATTGCTTATATTCAAGAAAGTCATTGATTATATGAAGTACTAACCAGCAAGCAAGCTTGCATATGCATCGTTTTATTGTTGTCTTGTTCTCGAGCAGGTGATCTTATTGGTTATTACTTCCTACTATATTTATTGGCTATAAGCCAAGACTTTCTGATCAGGTGGTAACTTTTGAGGGGGATCATTATCACTTAGCCTTGCTAAAACCTCTTGCCTTCTCAAAATCCCAAGTTACCGGGGACATCTCCCCTGGGCTTTACCTCCCTAAATAGAAAGAACTTTCCCATCGAGGTGACAGTGGATAGGATTGGTTCAGTGACACCAGTTTGACTTCTTATCATCCGTCCTTCATCCTAACTACAAACGGTGCGATAACATTTTGGCGCCGCTGCCGGGGAACAGTGAGTCAAATCTTCCTCAAAGACGACAATTTTCGGTAAGCCTTGCCTCTAGAGTCTTTATCTTACAAGCTTACCTGGCGACTCCACTTTGGGTGTTTTCCCTTATCTTTTGATAGTTTCAAGACAATTATCTGGTGACTCCAGTAATGATGAAGCCAACTATGACTTCACAATGGGATCCCGGGAACTACAAACCTTTAGACATGAGCAGAATCCCAGGATACCTGCGATAAATGCCCCCGATATCCGAAAGATGGCTCCCTAGATTCACTGGTAGCGATGGGGAAAGAGTTGACTTTCATATGAATGATTTTTATTCTTATTTTGGACTCCACCTTGTCGATGATGATGCCAAAGATGTAGTGATGAAACTTTTCCCCGTCACTCTTCATGGGAATGCTAGAAAATGGTATGATGATCTTCCCAATGCTAGCATCACCTCTATGAACCAACGAGAAGAAGTCTTTCTAAAAAAATGGGGTATGAAATTGGAAGAGATCCAAACATTGCTAAAAAGACTCCAGTACGCAAAACAAGCTGAAAATGAGATTGTTTGGAACTTCCAGAATAGATTTGAGAGTTTGTTGTACTAGCTTCCTAGAGACCATTATCTTGAGGATAAGGAGCTAGTGTATCTCTTTACAAATGCACTCTATGTGCATTTAGGGTTTCTCCTAAGTAAAAAGAATCCAAAGACACTCCATGAAGCCGGTAACATGGCCTTACAAATCGAGGAAAATATCTTTTTGTCCAGAATAAAAAAACGTTTTTTCCCTAGGAAACAAAATCAATGATCATGAAGATACCTCAGATGCTCTCAGTTTGGAGAAACTAGTCTCCCTTGAAACTTTCACTGCTGATTTTCAAGAAGAAGGGGAACAAATTATTTACCAACAAAATACTAAGGGGAAAGCTCTTGATGAAGTTTTCCAAGAGCAAGGGATCATTGAAAACGCAGTTGAGGAGCTGAAACCCGAACAAGACGATGAAAAATCAACCTGTGCTCCTCCCTCTGATGAAGCCGTCCATTACCACCTGCACAACAACAAGACGATGAGGTTAGTTGCTTTCCTTTTCAGGATTTTGATGATACCTTGTTCCATGAATCAGAGAGTGAAGGAGGAGTGGTTTCCCCGAGAGAAGTAGATCTTCCCTGCTATACAATTGAATATGAAGGGGTGGTTTATGAGGATGAAACAATGACACTTGTTGAAGACACCCAAGCCCTCAGAGCTCCTGCAAAAGAAGATACAATAAGTTACCCTCCTCCCCGAGATTTCGATGATTTTCTACTTTATGATTTGGGAAATGAGGAGGAGATAAATGAGCCTCTAAATGATTTGAATCCTCCACGTTATGACACTGATATTGACATGGTTGATATTGATGAGTTCATACATGTTGGAAGACGCAAATGGGATGTGGTTGGTTTTGATGTGGATCCCATCTATAACATTGAAAGTCATTTCCAAATATTGCTTTTGCAATTATCACATCAGATTACTCTTGACAAGTGGCAACAAGGAGATGAGATTTTTACCCATACTTTTCAGACACCCGAGGATGACCTTGTACCTTGTTTTCTTGATGATTTCCAATCTTACCTTGAGGGTGTTGATGAGTATTCATCCGAGCACTTGGATTTATTATATGAAGATGATTATCAACCACCGTTGTGCTCTGGTTTTGATAGGAGTGAGAACAATGTTTGCTCAAAGAAGGATTCTCATGACATATTTCTCCAGCCACCTCTTATTACTTTACCTCGTTGTATCATTAAAGGTGTAGTTGGGAATTATATCCTTTGTGTCGAGCTTCCTCTAAGGCAAACCCTAGAGTCTGAGGGTTGGTTGAGAATTACAAGTTTAAGTCTATCGTCTCAGTTTCTTAACTTTCCCTTGAGAGTTTGTCAATCGTCTGCTAGGTCTTTGTCGATCCCTTCCTTGACTTCAGAGTGTGAGGGCGTCCTAGGTAGCCAGTTTGCAGGCCTTTTGAGTCAGTGTTCTGAACCTTGGACTTTTCATGATCCTTTCCTGAAGTGGATTGAGTACTTGCCTTAGAGATTGACGTGGCAGGATTTTATCCCTCCCACCCACCTCCATGAGTTAGACCTTGTGATCTCCCATAATACGATATATGCTCTAACCCATGTCATTTTTGGGATTTACTTATCGTTGTTTTGGTTTATGATGAAGCACAAAGGCAAGTACTATGGGAGGTTGCTGGATTGGCTTCACTGGTTGTTTGACTACACCCAACATCCACCCAACAGGTAAGTGCAGGTAAGTAGGTAGTCATTTTTGCATTCATTGTACTATACCATTTGCATTGCATGTTAGAGTAGTTTGTTTTACATTCACACTTATGATTGTTTTATTTCAGTCTTATATATATATGTTGGGGTGGTATCACCACCCCAATTGGTTACTGATAGTTGCTATTGAGATCAAGCAGGTAAACAGGTTATGCCAGAGATGTTGAGGTTCTCATGCAATCCACGGTGAGCACATGTCCCCAAGTTGGAGCCAGATGCTATCCCCCACTTTTAGGGACAACTAGAAGATCATGTCTCGAGGCCCACAGGTCCTAGACATGGAGTACCGAGAGCCGGATCGATTTTAGCATGGCCTTGGAGGGCCCATGTTTTCTCCCTTTCAGCGCCTCTACTTTGTCAACAGTAGCAACATCCGTCACCATCGGCTTGTTCTTGTATCAGAGATGGTTCTTGCTCCATGAGGTAATGAGTCCGAGTATCATGGTATGTGTCACTCTGATCCTCAAAACCTTTGAATATGTGCATTTAATTCCTTTTGTTTCTAACAAATGCTTGGATCTTATACTTGCCCACTTGACCATATCTAGGGGGATTGACAGGATGCCCTAGTAAGCCTGTGTCTGTAGGATTTGGTTTGTCACTGGGGGGATTTATGAAAAGCCATCGTCCACGCCCGTCATAGAACCATTTTTTCATCTTGCTTCCTGCTCATCTATCCCATTACACTTGTCCAGGCACTGGGTTGGCCAATCATTTGAGGGTTGCACCTTGCCTTGTGGGAAGAAGGGGCTAAAGGCCCAGAAGGTAAAAGCAAGCTGGCAAAAGATAAAAGCCTAAAAGATAAACATCGAGATGCTTCGTCCAGGGATCCCCGAGAAAGCAGTAAAAGGCTTCTCAGCAAGAAACAAGAGGGACCCAATAAAAATAATAAAACAAGACCTACTAAGAGGATAGGGGGTCTCATCACGAGCCAGCCTATTAGGTCCATGGGTGCCTAGAAGTACGACACTATTTGCAACTGGTTACCACGCCAGGGTAGTGACTCTTGGTTGCATGGCCAAGAGAAAGGGGGTCTTATCACGAGCCAACCTTCTCATTTATGTGAAAGTACTTGTGGGTAAAGTTGTCGCCACTGGTCACCACGCAAAGGCAATGTCTCCTAATTAGCTTCTTGAAGAAAAAGAAATAAAGAATAAAAGGCATGAATGGGCTTGGAAAAACTGCATCCAGGACAGGTGCAACTCGCCTTCTACAAAGGCACCCATAGGTAAAGATTTGCATCCCCATGCTCTCACTGCACCCATTTGCATGGACATCCCTTATCCACATGACCCACTTACATGGCTTAGATGAAGTCTCTTCCAGGAACTTTCCTTTTCCAGTGGACACTAGCCCAATAGGACGCCTTGTCACTTTTCCCCAAACTTGTATTACAAGCTTGTATAATGTCTTTGAGCTTTTAATTGGGGTAATAGGGATTTTATGCACATGTTTAATAATATTGATGATGAGATGTGATTGACATTGCTATGATCCCTGTGACTTATGAGCCCATGGAGGGTGTAGCTGTTGATGTGCAGGATCATCCCCGACAGACAAGTACCATGTTGGACAGGTACACATGGGGAGATGATCATTTCGAACCTCCATGGGGCAGAAGAGCCCACCAGATGGATGCTGAGACCCCAACAGGGGGCACAAACAAGATAGAGGGGTTTGCACTAGAGAGAAGAACGACGTCTTGCAGAGGCACCCTGGCAGAGCTTGACCTAGGGGGATTGTGCCCTTTTCAGTGGAACGTTGGCCTTGGAAGGCCTAGGACGTCATCATGAGCGTGTTGGCAGATGGACAGGGCAGTTTGGCACATGCGACAGCTTGGAGAAGCCCAAGGAGGGCTAACGTCTTGCTTTAGGAGGCTCCATTTGCCCTAAAAGGGGCTAACATCACCCTAGAAAGGGGATGACGTTTCACCTTTTGCTTGATTAGGGTTTTAATTTGACATTTTAATGTAAAACAGTATGATTTTAGTATTTTGGCCTTGTCAGTCTTTTTCGTGACCTAAAAAGTAAAATCAGGTCATGGTATTGTATAAATTGAGGGTTTTCACCTTCATTTTTTCATCATCTTTCACTCACTCATTAGTGAGGTCTGAAATTTGTGCCACTCTTGGAGTTCTTGGGTGAAATTGGGAGGCGCACTTGTTGAAGGAAGACATTTTTGGACTTATATTGGCATTTTTGGCATTTCTCTTGGTGAAAGGTGTTACAAATAGGGTTTGCTATGTGATTTCATGGTTAAATGTAAGTGAATTTCTGCAAAACTTCTTAATTGAATGGTTGCAGTGTTATTTTCTTGCATCGATTGTTATAATTTGTTGAATAAACCCTAGGTGACAAGCACACATTGAAGGTCCTTGTCTCATGTCCCCATCAAGGTTTTGAGCCGTCTGTTGAAGAGGATAGAACCTTGCCTTCGCAACACTCCATCCCACTTCTTCCTGCTAGCCGTTTTCTTATTTATTGAGCTAAGAAGGAGAAAACGCATCAAGGCCTAGTTCCCCTACACCTTGGTGAGCCGATTCTCCCTAGGGTTTCCCTGGTAAAGCCTTGCCATAGCAACATGTTACCTGCAAAACCTCTTGTCTTAGTCTTATGCAATCTTTTGAGCTAGTCGTTTTGCCATTTAAGCTAAGGAAGGAGGAGAGAGCACTGAGGCCTAGTTCCCCTACACCAAAGTGAGCCTCTCTCCCCTAGGGTTTCATCCTCGAGGCCTTGCCATAGCAACACCTCCAGGTCTAACCCTCTTGTCCTTAGTCTTATTACTTTCACTTGATCGTTCAACTTTTGTGTCCTCTTCTTTTGACTTCATTTACCCTAATGAGGCACTGATCTAAGGCCACTTGTGTTAAGTAACTTGATCACAACTTCAATCAAACACTTTGAGCAACTACTAATCTTTCTAACCCTAGCCTAAGACTAACCCTACTAACTCATTGTTGTCGTCATCCTTTGCTATAAACATCATTGTGTAGCTATCGTTTTACTTTCAAAGCAATCGAATGGTTATTTAAGGCATTATCTAATGGAGTGTTGATTTGTTACATTGAATGCCAAGTTACTTTAGCATTTATTGAAGAAGTGATATTGAAATCGTTGCTCTTATACAAACATTTACTTCGTCAATATTTATTGCTCAATTGCTTATATTCATGAAAGGCATTGATTATATAAAGTACTAACCAGCAAGCAAGCTTGCATATGCATCATTTTATTGTTGTCTTGTTCTCGGGCAGCTGATCTTATTGGTTATTACTTCCGACTATATTTATTGGCTAGAAGCCAGGACTTTCTGATCAGGTGGTAACTTGTGAGGGGGATCATTGTCACTCAGCCTTGCTAAAACCTCTTGCCTTTTCAAAATCCCGAGTTACCGGGGACGTCTCCCCTGGGCTTTACCTCCCTAAATATAAAGAACCTTCCCATCGAGGTGACAGTGGGTGGGATTGGTTCAATTACGCCAGTTTGACTTCTTATCATC
>ML803149.1:430248-445980 GCA_009831015.1 Picea engelmannii
TGGGAACCTCTTTAAATAGAATTAGTAAGGCAAAATAACCCTTAGTTGCACACTGAAACACCTCACAGCTGCAACTTGCATGAGAAGAGATCCCTTCTCCTGATCTATGGCAAGAGATTCCTGATCCGGCCTGTACAGAACCGGCCATTTCAGGCAAAAAAATCGGTTCCGTACGGAACCGGTCTGGAGCGGTTTAAGGGACCGGTTTGAACTGGTCTAGGCTCGGAACCAGTTGGACCAGCCGGTTTTACCGGTTCCGGTTCGGTTCTGGTAACTATGTATGATGTCATAAATATCTGATTTTTGTTATTTATGCCCAGAATTTCTTTGGATTGACCCAAACAATATTTCACATGCCTAACAATTTAATTGAGAGCTCTGTCGTACATATCACATACCAGGCTGCAGATATACCAGTCTGTACTGTTTTCTTGCAAGAAAGGGATTCAGAGTTCTAATTTAATGTCCAGCAATCATAAAAGAATGTCTCTTTTACTGTACATCGTTTATTAGAATCTATTTTTGGGGCTTAGCAGCTCATATAAAGTTTTGTTTTTCACCTAAAAGTTGTTACGGAAGTATGGATTGTGTTCTCTTTCATTGCCATCATGATGTTACAAAGTTATGACCTGTATTTTAGTGCCTAAAATATACCCTCTAGAGGTTAGCAATTATCAGACATCCTCTGCTCTTCTTCTGACACCATTGCTCTGTTTCTCGGGCCTTCTGAAGGAGTGCAAGAATGTTTCTATGGCATGAGGATTTCATAAGTGTAATTTTTTTTTTGCATTGAGAATGGAGGCAAAACCATGATTGGCCTCCCCTAATCATGCAGCCATAAATTTTCATGCTCTTTTTGTTGAGCTTGGTTTCCATATCATCACTGGGTGGGTGCCTTACTTTCACATGCATGCATACAAGTTGGGATCATTCCCTTCGACAAATTGTGTTGTGTCAACATAGGTAGCTAAATCAGCATCATAAATATTGTCAACACATTTTTTGTGGAAGTCCCACTGCAATTTTGCAGGGTTTCCAAAGTTTCAACAAAATTCTTTTCACAAAATGCCATAAAATTCTGGACAAACTACTTCCCTCACTATTGCAGCACCTTACTAAGTGTACACAGCATAGAAAGTAGCATTACCTCTAAAGAGTAGATTAGTTCCTTTGTGTGTTTTGTTTCATTTACTTCCAATTAAAGTGATATTAATTGTCTTTAAAGCTTTTGATGGCCATTCAGTGGTCTGTGTGATGAGCCACATCTAGTTTTTATACATCCTGGTCCCTGATATATATATATATGCTCTTCATAAGTTCATATCTTCTTGTTCTGTTTATTGTCGATTCTTCATACAAGTGGTTCCATTCTTTTGGTATCAGCATTGGCCTGTTTGGCTACCTTTCTTAACAAAAGTGGCCACTTTGTTAATTTGCTTTGCTTTTAAAGCATTATCCAGAGTTCTGTAGTGAGTTGATCATAGAGAATAAGAAATTGTTCTTGAATGGGACGGTTGGCCTAGGATGTGAGTGTTTACAAGGAAACTTGTTAACATAGCTTGGTTATCTTTTCTCTGTAACAGTAACGGTTCTACCAAAAACATCCAAGCTTCTTTTTCTTTGAAATGGTTACTATCCTTTTCTTACATGATAGGCTGCCCTTGTAATGGCAAGGTCCGTTCCCTGTTGGCAATTACAATCACAATTCTGATGGAAAGAAAACGACATGATCAACTATCTACATCAAGTAAAATGTTTCTTTTTATTCTACTTAGCAATACTAGTCAAAATCTCCTTCTTATTATAGTTGCATAGTTGCACGATCTTCCTTGAATAGTTCATATATGTTGTATTGTTCCTTGTGCAGGAATGCCCTATCGGTACTTACAAGGATGTAAATGGATCCAATGAGGCATTGTGCATTCCTTGCCCACCTGAGCAACTCCCTCATCGTGCAGCTTATACATTTGTTCGAGGTTGCTAAACTGCTACCCCTATCTTGGCTTTCATTATATATTTAAAGCTTTATTCGTTTTCATATTATTCAAGGAATACCTATAATATATGTCTATAAGAAGGTGTTCCAAGATTTTTCTGGTCTCATTTATCACACTCCTTTCTTTGATTTGCTAGTAGTTGATGCTTCGTCATTTAGGCTTGTCTTCATTTGTTTCATGTTTTTTTTTTTTAAATTGAAAATAAGACTGCATTGAACAGTTTCTAAATTCAAGACACACGTTTAGATCTCTGCGAACATAACGCCCTATAATCTAGATTGGAAGTTATACTAGGAGAAACTGTTTGGCTAATCCTTGTTTTGCTGGAGTGTAATCTGTTCTAACAAAACTTTTTGTGACAGGTGGTGTAACTGAACCTTCCTGTCCATATGAATGTATCTCTGACAAGTATCACATGCCACATTGTTATACACCACTTGAAGATTTAATATACGCATTGGGTGGTCCATGGCTTTTTGGTCTTTTGCTTTCTGGCCTTTTGGTGCTTCTAGCACTTGTCTTGAGTGTTGCTCGTATGAAGTTTGTTGGAACAGATGAATTTTCTGGCCCTACACCAACGCCACATGAATCCCAAATTGATCATTCCTTTCCTTTCCTCGAGTCTCTGAATGAGGTGTGCATTTCAGTATTGTCGTCTTCTCAAGATCTATGCTCTGTTTTTCAGTGTGCTGAATTCGTCAATTCTGAAACAATGTTACTTTATTGCTCTTTATTGCTTTTTAATATATAGAAGTGACAATCTTTTTTCCTGGTTTTGTTATTATAAACTCAGGTTCTGGAAACCAACAGAACCGAGGAATCCCAGAGTCATGTGCACAGGTTGTATTTTATGGGTTCCAATACTTTCAATCAACCATGGCACTTGCCTCACTCACCACCAGATGAAATTACTGAGCTTGTGTAAGTGTTGTGGTTCTTTCTATGTTTAGTGTGTATATTTGTTGAATTTATGGATACTTGTAGCTAAGGAGGGTAGGTGTCCATGTTTAAAAAGAACACAGATTACCAGACTGATGAAAGTAGGTGATATAGTGCTATATAGTACATACAAGATTTTGAACTAGTTTAGGGGTTGGTTGATATGCATATGTCCCTTTTTTTTGACATCCTGCAGGTACGCAGATGCTTTTAACAAATTCGTTGATGAGATTAACTCTTTGGCTGCTTATCAGTGGTGGGAAGGGTCTGTGTATAGCATCCTTTCATTATTTGCATATCCATTTGCTTGGTCATGGCAGCAATGGTGTCGCAAAAGGAAATTCCAACAACTTCGTGAGTTTGTACGATCTGAATATGACCATGCATGCCTCCGTTCATGCCGGTCACGGGCTCTTTATGAAGGCCTTAAGGTGAGGCAACGCAAGAAAATTGAGTCGTATTTTATTTGTTCATGAAGAAAAATAGAAAATCATTTGGAATCCTTAGGCATAGTTTCTTTCATATAAGGTTGATTTGAATGGAGGGTTAGTTTTTTAATTTTTCAATAGGATATTGACATATGATGCATCCTTTTCTTCTACTGACTATCTTTTTCGCACGTTTGTTCAAATTAATGTCTTCAAGTATTCCCTTAAGCATACAATACTTCACTAGTTATTCTTACTTTTTCTAATATATAAATGCAAATATACAAGCAATTTTAGCTGAATTGCACTACTTTTTGCAATTCCTAGGTTTTTCTGTTCATTATTATCTGCTAGGTACCATATTCCTTTTGCTAGACTAGTATATCTTACTCTTTCTGGATTTGGATTCTTGTTATCTTTTGCCCTGTTTGTTTGGTTTTCTTAGTTTCAGAAAGATCCCATCTTGTTGGGGATGTTTCCATTCCTATTGATCTTGGGTATAACTTGAACTTTCCCTCTTTTTTGATAACAATCTGGTTATAGTGCTAGTTCATATTTCTTTCTATCTCCATCAATACTTAAAATTTTTCAGATAGGCCTTTTGTTTTCCTTGTCCATTCACTTACACCAAACGATGGTGGCTGCTTCATACTTCTTTCTGCCTATATCAATGCTTAAAATTTGTCAGACATGCCTTTTGTTTTCCTTGTCCATTCACTTACATCAAAAGATGGAATAGGTTTGAGTCCTGCAAAACAGTTCTATGCATCTTTGCAAGATGTTTCTGATAGAAGTCATGTTAAGGGAAAACTCCCCTTGCAAGGCTCTGCAGCTAAGCCTCCAATGCCATCTGACCAGCAGTTGTGACGAATAAAAGGCCTACTTTGGGATGTCTTGAAGCAGAATTTAATAAGCAAGGTAGAGAAGTAGTTGATGAGTATGTCGTTCGTTGCATCTATGCAAATAGGCTAGCATTCAATAGGATCCCCTTATTGGCAACAAACGATTAAGGCGGTCAATGAAGCGCTAAAAGAGTACAAGAGCCCTAGTTATGAAAAAGTCCACACCACTTTGTTGACATCAGAAAGACAATCTATGGATAGACAGTTATAATCAATCCAAGATACCTAGGCGGAAATAGGGGTGTCCATCGTCTCTGATGGATGGAGAGACCAAAGAAATCGCCCTTTAATTAATGTTACTGCAATATGCCCCCAAGGGACAATCTTTTTAAAGGTTATTGATTGTAATGGAGTGGAGAAGGATGCATTCTTATTGATGTAGTAGAAAGTGTGGGGCCACAGAATGTTGTCCAAGTTATCATAGACTATGAATAGGTTTGTAGAGTCGTAGGCTTGATTGTGGAGAGTTGGTACAATCACATCTTTTGAGCTCCATGTGCAGTACATTCATTGAACCTTATGCTTTCCAAGATTGACGAGATTGAGTGGATCAACGAAATATATGTAGCATCGAAGGAGATCCAAATGTATATCACAAATCATTTGATGTCCCAGGACATATATTGGGGTTTTGCAAAGTTGGAGCTACTCAAGGTACTCCCTTTTTAATCTATATTATTTGTATTATGATTTCTTAATTTTTATAATTTGATTTATATGATTTGAGATTTGACTTTCCAAAACTTGTAGGTTGTTGAAACCCATTTTGTCTCCCACACTTTAGTCATAAAGAGGCTTGTGGAGGTCAGCCAAGCATTATAGGCAATGGTCATTGACTCTCTTTGGGAGTCGTGGAGGACTTCCACTTCAAGGACAAAAGATCAAGTTTGTCATTCTTGATGATGTGTGGTGGGACAAGGTCCAATACCTTCTATAGTTTACAAAAGCAATCCTAACCATGATTAGGCCATTTGACATAGATATGCCTTGCTTGGGGGAAGTCTATGAAAGCATAGATAGTATGTTGGAGAGGATAAGAGAAATTATCAGGGTAAATGATAATGATCCCCTTGAACTATTTTACCATGAAGTGAAGGACATAGTTACCAAAAGGTGGAACAAAATGACCACACCATTACACCTTTTGGCTTATGCATTGCACTAGACCCAAAATTTTGTCTTTACTAGTACTCCAAACAAGGATTCTGAAGTGGTACATGGATATAAGACAACTTTGAGGAAGATCTATAAGGATGTGGGAATTACAATGGAAGTAGGTGAGGAATTTGGAGCATTTGTACAATCCACTGGTAACTTTTTAGATCCACCAGCTATGGATGGTCGGGGGCATATGAATCCTATTACTTGGTTTCGCTTCCATGGTAGGGATAGCATTCATCTCTCAACTCTAGCCATAAGGTTGTTATCACAGGTTGCTAGTTCCTCATCAACTAAGAGGAATTAGAGTACATATGGCTTCATCCATTCAATGAAGCAGAATAGACTGGGAGCACTGAAGGATGGGGATCTTTTGTACATTCATTCTAACTTCTACCTTCTATCACATTCTAATCTACAGTATAAGAAGGGTATGAGCAAGATGTGGGATGTGGAGCTTGAGATCTTTGACTTAAACACGACACTTAATGCCATGACTCACCTCAGCCTATTTCAGGATGTTACACCACCAGTCCATCCTTTTGCTATAGCTTCCAACATTCTTGGCCCCCCTTTGTCTATTTATGATGTAGAGCTACAATATGCAGATGATGAAGATATAGACCCATTTCAGTATATGTTCTTGGATGGTGGACCTATTGTACATTATCTTACTAGTAGAGTGTTCTGTGACGAGACACTCAATTTTGTATTTATTATTATCCTTTTTGTATGAGATGATGCATCATGATTTCAGTGTGCAGATTTACAAATGATCTAATGATTTAGTTCTAATGTTTTGATTCATGAATGGTTTTGATTCTTAACTTTGAATATGTTTTTAAAAAATTTTAAAATATTATTATATTTTTTGTATATGGCATTTCCCCGTCGTTTGCGAATCCTAGCTTTTCAAAAATCTGGTAGATCTGTATCCTGGTAACTTAGATATATAGGTGTGTCAATATCCTTGGGTTGAGATATAGTTTTATCATTGGCAGTAGATTGATTTTCAATTGTAACTGTATCGATAGACTTGCCTTGCTAATCAATGGCATATTGAATTTTTTTTATGATAGAGAAATTTTCATTAGTGATGATACTTTGTTTTTCAACTCCAATCTATGAGAGTTTCTTAATCCATAGTTTGTACCTTGATTTTTGAAAACATTCTTGTTTAACTAGGCCAATTGATGTTTTTTTTAATCCTTGGAATAGATATTTCCTTTTGTTTCCATCTTTTAATTTTGTTAAGTAAGGTTTGATATTGCTTTCTTAAATGAACAATTTCCTTATCCTTGTTTGACACAACTTTGTCAAAATTCCTTTGGAGATCTTGCTTCTTCTGTTGGGATTCCTAGTAAAATTGGTGCTTGATCCGTGACTTTCATGCTATAAACGTTTTTCTCAAGATCTTCGTTTTTCTTTACTTGACTTTGTTTATTGTCTGATAATATATTATTCTCCATTTTGAATAGTTGCCTTCATTGGTGATATTTTGGTTTACATCCCCTAGATCACAAAATTTAGAGCTTTTCTTTACAAATTTTGTTCAAAGTTCTTCTAGTTCCTGTTTCAATTATTCATGTTTTTTTATTGTATAAGCAGTCCATGGTTGTTGCTATACAATTTCTTCTTTTATATTAAGTGGGCCCACCAAAAAGAAGGATATGCTTCTATCTAGTTATGCCCATGACTTAAAAATGCACCTTTACTTTAAAATTTAATTTGGAAATAGTTGAGAAATCCATGAAGGATAAGAATAATTGATAATATGATGAATGGTCCTCAATACAATCACTAGTGGTATTATAAATATCATTGAATAGTCATGCGTGGGAAGAGACAGTCACAACCTTTTGAATTATTATTATTATTATATGATGTAATCTATGCACATTACAATGTCTTGATGTTTGAGTCAATTTTCTGTGTTGGTTAAATTACGTGTGTTTGTTTCGAGTTAAATGAGTGAAACAAGAAGTCAAGTCTAATATGAAAGTCAAAAGGTCAAACAGTCCAAGGTCAAGTTGGTTTTTGGTCCATGTCTTGTTCCTTCTACAGATTATTATTTCAAACTAGATAATGGGATTCTCAACATACCACAAGGGGATGCCGTCCCCTAGTTGGAGCCATTATTATCAGTTGACCAGCTTGGTATGCAACATCTTAGATGAGGCTTGCAGGTAGGGAAGTCACATAGGATGGAGCAAGGTTTCCAGAACATGCATGTAGACTGTAGTGGCTTCAACATGCATGATGTCGAGCACTTTCATGAGAGCATCTTGCTATGTTTTTAGGTAATTCTATCTTTTAAAATGTCTATTTTTAGTCCTTGGGTGGCACTTTGAGAATTTTACTCCGAAAGGCGAATGCAATTTTTAGCAGTTACTATTTTTAGCATATGCTATTTATAGATATTGTTACACGTGAAGGTAATGAGTTCATGCATGCAAGTACAAATCACCTTGGATGGATTGTTATTGTGTGTACGATCAACTGTTGACATAGTCAATTAGGCACTTCATGGAGATCAAAAAGGTAAAAATAATGTTTATTGTCAGCGGTAGAGGCTGAGACTTGGACACTGATTTTGAGGGTATTTTTTTGGCACATATTTCAAGGAAATTAGCCTATGTGATGCGCTACATTAAGAGATGCTATTCATATTCAAGATGGTTTGTTTGAAGACAAGTCAACAGTTAGACTTGGGTGTTTGAGGAGTTGAATCAACAGTTCTATTTCAATACCTTATCTTTTCCAAAATCATCTTGGGATCTTTACTATTCTTTTGCAGGTAGGGTGTTTTGTGTGAGTGTATTTGGCATTTTTTCATGAGGATAGAATATATGAGCATGCATACTAATCAGCTTAAGGATAAGGTTGCATATCAAGGTCAGTATGTGCTATTATTAGAAAAAGAGCGCTGGCATTTTGTCTTGATTTCAGCATACTTTTTGAATAAAAAGCTTCTTTTGACTATTAATATTCACAAAATATGCACATGGATAGCTGTTTGCACAAAATAACTAGGCCACAAATGCAACATCCACAAGCACTAGTAGAGCTCCAGATTGGGCCAGATAATTACCATAATGCCCATATGTCTTCACTGGTGCCATAAAGGTTATACAAAATTAAGCAGCAGTCTATCGAACATAGAAGCAGAAACACGACCCTTGGCTTGGGCAGACAAAAAGAAACATGGGGCTGCCACAAGTATGAGCGAGAGGTGGATCATCATGATTGTTGGGCGTTGGTCCCCATCCAGTGCTAGTAGGTTCAGTCTCAACCACAATTGGGTCCCAACTGTGGTTGCAAGGCTTAAGTGGTTTCTCAATCTCCCAGATTAGGGTCAGAAACTTGTCATTTGCTACATAGGAGGGGGTGGCTGGTGATGCTTCCTTTCTTTCCTCTCCCTGACTGTATTGCTGACCCAATGACATCTGAACGTAGGTCCCCCTGGGTGGTTCAATTAGTATTATCCCAGACCGTTGACAAGGTATGGAGCTTTTCTTCTTAGCGATTTCCCTTCCCGTCCCTACCAATTCCAAGGTCCTCTACACGAGGTTATGTCCCGGGGGAGGAAGAACCAATCAATAGGCTTTGGCACTATTTCTGTGGGGGGCTAGCACTGATAGCCTCTAATTGTGTTCTGGAATCTGGCTCTTTTCGGAGCTACATCAGCCTCAATTGCTTGTCTTGGTAGACCATTCAATCTCTGGGAAGTCCAGTGTTTTATGATTTGACAAAGCATGTGGAGGTAAATTTTCTGTATATTCGCAGCTTGTGGAGAATGGAGACATAGAGCTGCAATATGCTGCAACCTCAGAATAGACTACAAACATATTCACCACACCCCACAGAAGTTTGTAAAATTTATAGATAAACATGTAATTTTCCATATGACAATTATGGGAGGGTGAAGAGCTTATGTTTTGATTATGGTCATATTATGTATCATACTTGGTATTTTTGAGTTAAGAGATGTCACTAGGCCTTTTATGATTACTAGTGGTGGTTGTTTTAAGTTGCATCTCTCTCACAAGACACCATTTATGATGTATTGAGTATTAACATCCAATATTATATATAATATATCTTCTCTCTTAGGAAAACCTTTTTTTCCAAGGAAAGCCTTGTAGGGAAACCCAAGGGATGTTTTCCCACATTTGTGGATGGCATCCATAGTGAACAGTTGGCATAGACTAGTCTTCCTAACCTAGGGGGATTCGAACCAAGAACCTACTAGCAAAATGCCCAACAACATTGGCCACAATTGGTTGAGCTAACCCCTTGGGTTCTGTATGTGCAACTTTTACATAGATGACATTAGAAATAATGTGCCTTTTCTAATTAGTTGATTAATGATTGGATAGTGTCTTTTGATTAGCAAGTTAATTGGTTTATGTTGTTTGGTAATACTTTAATACTTTGGTGCTAGAAGAAGAAGCCTTCTACATAGGTGTTATTCACATTGTGACATCAAAATCTTGTTAATTTTCTGATGTATAATTTTTATTTAAATGTCAAATGTTGATCCAAATGCAGGTGGCTGCTACCCCTGATTTGATGGTTGCATATGTTGACTTTTTCTTGGGTGGAGATGAGAAGCGACCTGATCTTCCTCCACGCCTGCAACAAAGATTCCCCATGTGTATCATCTTTGGAGGGGCTGGAAGCTATATGGCTCCTTACACTCTTCACAGTGATAACCTTCTGACCAGCCTTATGGGGCAGGTCTGTATTTATTTATAGACCTAGAATTGAATTTATTTGGTAATGATTTCTCATGGTCAGTGTTCCATACAACTACTCAGATTAATATTGTACTTTGGGCTGTTCTCAAATTTTGTCAATGTTTTAGGTTGTGCCTCCAACCATATGGTATCGATTTGTTGCTGGTTTGAATGCTCAACTGCGTACAGTACGGCAAGGTCGTCTCCATAGTACATTGATGCTTGTCATAAATTGGTTTGAAACCCATGCAAAGGTCTGGCTCAGTTTACACGGTTTGCAGATTGACCTTGCCTGGTTTCAGCTCACGGATTCTGGTTACTACCAGCTAGGTCTTGTGGTGAATTCAGTTGATGAAGTGGCCCATTCCACACTTATATCAGAATTTTCAAATACTATAAGCATCGAACAATTAAGGTATTCCACTGACATTTTTAAAGCTTTTTGAGACTTTATTCTAACAGATTCAATCTAAGACGTATAATGTGTTGAAGCAACAATTCTTCAAATTTATTTTTAACTTTCCACTATTGTAATTTGCAGGACAAATGATATTTGCAGCTATCGTCAGTATGTTCCACGTCTAGGGAATTCACAATATACTCATCTTAGCTCAACAGATAGAAGGATAAATGGAGCAATAATCAATTCATATACTTTGCGTTGTCTGAAGAATCAGAAGGATGCTTTATTTCCTTTGTCTTTTGTTTTGCGTAATACACGACCAGTTGGTCATCAAGTAACTCTCATTCTTAGGATGTTGAACTTTGCAACTTAATTTGTTTGGAACTGTTAATGTAACCTTTTTCTTTGCATGTTTTCTAAATCTCTATGCTTAGGGTATAACTTGATGCAGGAGGGCAGTTGTTTGTTACAATACTAACATCTTTCCATCTTGTTTTATTGCAGGACCTTGTAGGTCTCATCATCTCAATTTTGCTCTTAGGAGATTTTAGCTTAATGCTTTTGACATTGCTGCAATTCTACTCGATATCGTTGGGGGCATTTCTTGTGGTCCTTCTCATTCTTCCTCTTGCTTTGTTATCTCCTTTGCCTGCTGGTATAAATGCTTTATTCAGTCATGGGCCTCGAAGATCAGCAGGACTTGCTCGTGTCTATGCATTGTGGAATGTCACATCAGTTGTTAATGTTGTAAGTTTTGTTTGTGTACCATCTCATATTATTGTTGGAATCATTTTGTAGACATTTAAAGACTTGGACAATTTGTTCAGATTAGTACCAATGTTCAGCGATTTAATTATCATGCTCTGTTTCAATGTTGAGTAATCTCTTTGAATGCATCATTTTGTGTGTTTTCAAGATGATTTTGTTACTGCCCATCTCCCAAGTATTCTCATATATATATATATAGCTATTAAAATTTAATATTGCTGGGTTCATTGCTGAGATGCAAAATTCAAATATGCAGTTTTGAAACTGTAATTTATTTTCTTAAATGCTTAGGGTACAATCCCGTTGTAACACCAATGCATAATTTATCAGCCTCGTTATGAAGGCCATTACCTCCCATTACCATCAAAAACTTAATATGAACCATTTAAAAGAAAGAGTGCAAAAGCCGTGTAACAAATTGGGGTTGTTCATCTGGGTGAGGGATACTTGACATAAGACAGCATTCATTGTTGGCCTTGGCAATGTCAAGGGGTCCCCATGTGATTGACAACATAAAAACAAGAAACATCGAACCATACATAGGAAAGCAGTGAACACCCTTTCAAGGGTTTACAGACAAGGACATGCTTGTCTAGGTCTTGTAGAGAATGTTCATGTGCCCAACAAGGCCCCACTTAAATTGTGGGACTTGCAGAATTTACCTTTTAATCTAAGTGCATTTGTATCAATGGTTTTATCACAAAATTGACAATTCCCTGCAACCACCATGGAAACATATACTCCAGAGGCTGTTGCAGCCCAACAGTTAAGCATTTGGCCTCAACTTGAACTACCTCATGGGTAAAAAGCTAGGTTGTAGAAAACTGTCTTGCGCCATGTGTTTCTGCATCGAAAATGCACAGAAACTTGGAAATGCATTTAGAAATTGACAGAAACTTCCCAAAATGTTTTGGGGGTGTTTTTGGGATTTGGAAATGAGGAACCACGTTTCCACCACATTTTGGCATGAACAACCGATGTTTCGGCCTAAATAGGATGTGTTGGCTCACAAGAGCTCTTAAAGGTGCATTGGAAACGATGGCGAATTTAAGTCTTAAATAATTCCTAAAACACACCAAATTTCTTGATCATTTTAATGAATTTGCTAGATAATGTGTTATTTAAAAAAAATCTACTTCTTGAAATATTCATATTTTTGAAATACCACATTTCCAAAATTTTGTTAGTTTTCTTAAGCCCAGATCTGATCTCTAATTCCAATAAAAACAATTTATGCACGGAAAACAATAAATTCCAGATCTGATTTTATAAACAGAAATACACTGAGCTTATTAACAGCACATGCAAAGTGGAAAACGAAAACCAATCACACAAATTGACACAGAAGTTTGGGAAAACACCCCTGGAAAAACTCCAAAGGGAAAACCAGCAATTTAGAGATTTTATTGATTTGCCCTGCCTTGATTTGCGTGCAGATAAGGCTTGGAACTGCGCCCACCTTGCCTCGATTTGTGTGCAGATCTGAAGCTTTTCTGCTGCCTGAAAAATGCACCCAGCTGCCTCGATCTGCATGCTGGCTGCCTGTACTTATCCCTTCCTCAATTTGTGTGCTAGCTGCCTTGGGAAATGCGCTCTTCCTCGATTATTTCCCATCTGTTCTCTCTTCCTCTCCTCTTCAGTGCTCTCAATCTTTTTCTCAACAAGTCAAATTGACCTCTCTAAGATTTCTTTCACACTTATATCTCTAACGTCGTAATCTTTGTCTCGATCTACGGACGAGATTGATTTAGATCAACGGTCACGATATAATCTAAAGTTTACTTTAATTTACTTTATGAACTTTAGCTAAGCCAACATTAATTAATAATTAATTAATGTGTTTTTTGTAAAAGTCACTTTATAAAACTAAAGTAAGCTTGAGAAAGTTGTCAGATGACTTTTGCATGCTTCGACTCTGAGCCAATGCAAAAGCACCTTTCATACAATATTTTTAACATTCCCTCTTAGGGAGGAAGGTGTTCTGCACCACCCCCAACTTATCTATGAAGAACACAAGCGTCCCCTTTATCAAAGCTTTTGTGAATGTCCACAACCTGCTCATCTGTAGAGATGTACTGAAGCTTCACATCTCCTCTCTGAACATAGTCCTGGATGAAGTGGTACTTGATCTCAATATGCTTTGACCTGTCATGGAACACCGGATTCTCCTAGAGTTTAATGCAACTCTGATTATCACTGTGAATGATGGTCGGCTGCAACTTTTGACCAAATAATCCAATGAGTAACTTGCGAAGCCATATGGCCTCACAATTTGCCTGAATGGCTGCCATATACTCTACCTCTACAGAGCTCAATGCCACTGACTTTTGCTTACTGTTGAACCAAGAGACAATTATCGATCCCAAGCTGAAGCAACACCCTAAGGTGCTTTTCCTGTCAACTGCACTACCTGCCCAATCTAAGTTTGTTTAACCCATCAATTTGTCTCCAGCCCCCTGAACATAGCTCAGTCCATAATCTACTGTACCTTGTAGGTACCTGAGTACATGTTTTTCTACCACCTAGTGCACCCTCGGCTCAACCATGAACCGACTAAGGGTGTTGACAACAAAATAGATATCTGGTCTAATATTGACCACATCAAAGAACCAATCAACTTTGGATACAAGGTGGGATCTCAGAAGCATCCAACTTCTAAAAGTTGGTTGTCATAGGCGTAGACATAGACTTACAATCTGTCATCTCAAATCTCCTCAAGATATCCACTGCATATTTTCCCTGTCCTAAGAAAATCTGATCTGTCCTCTACCACACCTCCAATCCCAGAAAATAATGCATCAACCTAATGTCCTTCATCTCGAACTCCGAAGCAAGCTCTCGCTTGCACCCTTCGATGAGCTTCTTTGACCCAGTAAGAAATAGATCATCCACGTATAAAACAAGAATGAGAGGATCCTCACAAACCAGATTGTAGTAAAGGTTGGGGTCCGCCTCACTCTTCATAAATCCCATCTACTGCAAGTAGCTATTGATCCTCGAATACCAAGCTTTGGGAGCTTGCTTGAGCCCGCACAATGCTTTTTTCAATCTGCATACATGGGACTCTCTCCCATGCTCTTCAAAGCCCTGAGGCTACTTGATGTACACCTCCTCTTCAATGATCCAATTCAAAAATGTGGTATTTACATCCATTTGATGTATCCTCCACCCCATCTTTGCTACAATGGAAATGATTTCCCTGATAGCAGTGTACCCGACAAGTGGTGCGAAGGTCTCCTCATAATCAACTCCTATCTGCTCGCCACAAACCTTGCTTTATATTTCTCCACACTGCTATCTGCCGCATGCTTGATCTTATAGATCCACTTCGAACTGACCATAGATTTCCCTTCCGGTATCGACACTATATGCCATACATCATTCTTCATGATGGAGGAATACTCCTCCACCATGGCATCCTTCCACACTTGTCGCTTTGAAGCCTCTTCAAAGCTGGAAGGCTCAGAATCAATAATGTTGCACATGTGTGCGATACAATTGGAATACTTCTGCGGTAGCCTGCTCTCCCTGAAAGTCTTCTTAGGAGCCTCCACATGCTCCTGAGCATCTTTCATGGTCTATTGAATGTTGAATTTTTGTCTTAAGTAATCAATTAGATTAATGTTCTTTTACTTTTAAACCATTAGCACAATAACTTCATATAAAGGATCACTGAAAGAATAGCATTCACAACATACACAAGATTTACTCTAGAAAAACCCCCTAGGGAAGAAACCCAACAAACTTCCTCAATATAGATTCACCAACCAAGAACAATGCCTCTTTCCAAGAGAGAACTAACAAAGAAGACGATCCTCCTCAAACCCTTGACTAGGGAAGAGTAGCGCACTACTTAACCAAGATATACCCAAGAGATAAACCAAGAACCTCCACAACGTCACCTCCTAGTTGCAGTAGCTTCTCCCTCTAAGACTTGCGCATTCATCTTCTTTAGCCACAAAACTTGTGTTGTGAGTGAGTTCAAATGAGGCGCTAACCTCCCTTATAAATAGTAGTTTGGCCAGTCTTAAATTAGGTCTGGTTCGGCCTGTCAATTTACCCTTTTATTTTTCATTTTACTTATCAAGGCACTATTGACCACCTATTTCGACTAGGGGGTCAACTCCATGTGCCATGAAGCTATGTACCTGATGGTGCAACAAAGTTTGAAGACTTATTGGTTCTACAAGGCAATTTTGGCCTCAACACTTCTTTTTGTAACTGGAATTTCAGCTCCCCTGTGTGGGATAATAATGTAATGGGTTTGCATGGATCATATTGTAGGTTAGTTGCCTAGGACTTTATCATTAGGGAAGTCCTTTCATCGAGTGTTTTTTTTCCTCTAGTAATTGATTTGGCCCAACCAACCATTTTAATTACCCTTGAGTTTTTCACTCC
>ML803149.1:448948-460441 GCA_009831015.1 Picea engelmannii
AGGTGTGTAAAAGGATGGTAACTGGTTGTTCATGTGATCTTTTTCTGGAGAACCGTTCTAAACTTTAACAAAGTCACCGCTTTATATAGTGAATCTACAAGAATATGAAATGATTTTCCTCTTGGTGTATGACTCCAACTCCAAGACCATTTTAAGGTTTAGTTGTGAAGCTACAACTTGTGAGGATAATAGGAAAGAACATAGTCTAATGAAAAGAACATCCTGAGAGACTTGGATTAAATTGATGTGGCACTACAATTTTCAGAAACACTTTGAGATATGCCTCCAAAAGCTTGTGAGGGGGCTGTTTGTGTTGTTATCTTTGTCAAGGAAGCAATATTTTTGAGAAACTAAATATAAGGATGGTTTAACACTGCTTCTCTTTCTTTATGTTCCAATGGTGGCTTTGATCTACAACTTGTGAATTTTGAAGCTACAACTTGTAGGGATAATAGGAAAGAACGGTATGTTGAAAAAACATCTTGAGAGAAGCTTGGAATAATTTGATATGGAAGATTGAATTTGTCAATTAATCAAAGAGATGTGCTCTCTTCAAGTTCATCATGGGGGACCTGTTTGTGTTGTTATCTTTGTCAAGGAAGCAATATTTTTGAGAAACCTAATATAAGGATGGTTTAACACTGCTTCTCTTTCTTTATGTTCCAGTGGTGACTTTGATCTACAACTTGTGAATTTTGAAGCTACAACTTGTAGGGATAATAGGAAAGAACAGTATGTTGAAAAAACATCTCGAGAGAAACTTGGAATAATTTGATATGGAAGATTGAATTTGTCAATTAATCAAAGAGATGTGCTCTCTTCAAGTTCACAGAGCCTCATCTTTTGTGCCTCCTAATGCTTGTGGGTAGTGTTTTAAAACTTGGCCAACTAGGACTTGGACTCAACCGAGTTACCAAGTTGACCCTTGAGGGTACTGACTCAACCTTCGAATCAGATCAAGCACTGGTTTGGTACCGAACCAGCCGGTTTGGTACCAAACTGGTCCAACTTGATTGAGTCAATATTGGTTCAATACCCAATCTCAAACAATACTCCTTAAGGCCTATTTTAGAAGATATATTTAACTGGTATAACAAACTTAAGTAGTTTACATAATTTCATAGATATACAAGTTCTTCGCAGCTAAATTTGCATACCATACTATTGCTCTGTTGAAAATACATGTAGCAGGGCAAATTAAGATCACATGCATAGGTATGTCAATAAATTCCAATTTCAATTAGATACTAGTGGCTGAAAACAAATTTATATTTGGTAACAATCAATGGAATAGACTCGGTTATAGGGTCGCAATGGTTTTGCACACTTGGAGAATTTTTCACAAATATGGATTAATTATATTTGCAGTTTGTGCATGAGGGTAGAACAGTCCTCATCAAGTGAAGTAACCCCTCCCAAAACTCTCACCCTGTACAAAATGGAATATTAAACACAAAAGGGAGAATATTGATTCATGGCACATGTTCGTGCCTTTGAAATCAAGAGAAGGGGAAAGAAGAAATAACAGAGATGAGACAGTAGGAAATTGCAAGTGAAAAGGGAGAACCCCACCTTGCGTTTCCTCATTTTTTTTCAATATGTGAATATCTTGTTCTTGAAATAATAACTACAACTAAGTTCTTTTTCTTGCCAAGTTTGTTGCTACTGTTCATATATTGTTATTCCAAATTTATAGTTTGTTGTCTTGCCACCATTGTTCACCTTTCTTCATTTCGATTAAAATAAAATAAAATACAATAACCAGAAGAAATGCGCAGAAGTACAATATACCTGGCATAAGTAATGGAAGATGAACAGAACTTGCATATTTTGTCTCTAGTGGTTTGGAATCTTTAAAATATACTTTTTTTCATTAAAAATTTAATATTTTATGTATTTTTTAGTAAATGGAGTCATAAAATTAAAACCAGTCCAATTCTAAGCCGAGTCCAAGTCCGAGCATACCCTTGACCAATTTTAAGGTCGAGTCCAAGTTTTAAAACACTGCTTGTGGGGCCCCTGTTGTTTGTGTCATTATCTTTGTAAATGAAGCAAGATTTTAGAGACACTAAATAAAGGGATGGTTAACTCTGCTTCTCTTTCTTTATGTTCAGGTGGTGGCTTTGATCTATGGATCTATCCATTACAAGATTCAATCTACCTCCAACAAAGGAGCAAAAAATTTGCATGCCTGGAACTTTAGCACGTACCTTTCTGAACTTCTTTCACTTTATTTGCTTGGTTGAAAAGGCTTTTGTGTATTCATCCAGTTTCGTGACAAAACCAAAGGGTACATTGATTTAAAAAATAATTGTTTTGTGTATTTCACTAGGGAGGAGAGTGGATGGTGGCTTTTTCCCACAACACTTCTTTTATGCAAATGTGTACAAGCTCCCATGGTGGATTGGCATATTGCCAATTTGGAGATTCAAGATCGCACCTTATACAGCAAGGACCCAGGAAAATTTTGGGACTCATGAATTTCATCCATATTAGACAAATTTGAAGCTTGCTACTTTGAGATCTAGTCAGAGTGTCCTGATGCTGTCAAGGTTTAAGAAGGGACGTATGCTTTCCATCAGGATGGCATCAATCAGATGGTTGATTTTTCTTCTGTAGAATTGGATAGTGCTTTAATTTTTAGCTAGCATGCTTGTCCAGTGGGATTATTCTCCAAGTTTACAAGAAGGAAAAAGTTCTGGAGTGATGTCAACATAAAGAGAGGCTTGACATTTTTCCACCTCGTAATTCAGCTAAATATGCCTTCATTGTATTCTAGGAAAAATTATGTTGATAGTGTATAGTAGTGTTCTATTATTAAAATTTTGATCTTTGAATTCTTCAAGAATGTAGCCCCTCAAGTATCTCGGGAAATTCGTGTGCAGGTGTTTTACTCTCAATACCAACTGCTGTGTAACATAGAAATGCTCTGCAATTTGTGCTTTTTGCACGTCAAGGGCATGACCAGGAAGTTTTTTCTCATGGCCTGGAATTCTTTAATATCTTTTGAGATGAATGTATGATTGTACAATGTACAATAAAATTAACATGATATGATGTCTATGCAAAACTGTAATTGCGGATCTAACCAACGAAGGGATGTACCTTGGTCCAGAAAGGGCCAGAAATGATTGTTTCGAGGGAGCTTTTATGAATTGAAAAGCTTCATATCTATAAAGACAATTTACCAATATAATAAAGGGAGATTTCTATGCATTTTGTGTGTGAGGTGGCATCTCCTTGTTACTGTTGAGTGCTGCTGAGAAAACTATTTAGTATTGGGTTGTTCCTAATAGACAATGACTGCATAGTTCTTCCATAGTTTTTTGCAGGTCACTGTTATTTATCAAATCAGTGACTTTTTAAAATGGTTTTCTCCTTTGTAACATGTATTCTATGGGGAAATTTTAACATGTATTCTACGGAGAAATTTTAGATAATTAATATCCATCAGAAACTCAGATGCCTTTGATATTTGCATTATAGAAAGTATAAAGATTTCAAAGAGTGGGTTTCGTTACGTCCTCCACATATACAATGCAGGCTAAACAATAGCATTGTAATCTGAATATAAAGCCAAGGTTTAATTTATTGCTGGAAAAAAGAGTTGCACAACACTGGCTAATGAATTAATTTAGAGGAAGGTCAACTTTACCAATTTTTCCCACTCAGTGTTGTCCAAGAGTAAAGAAAGTAATGGAGGTGACAACCCTGCTTTGGCATTTAGTGCTTTTGCGAAGATTAAGCTTTTGTTTTATGGGAAGGATAAATGGAATATTGATTCTTATCTTTGTTAATTTGGGTGGGATTGGGAGGAATACCATGGACTGAACAGAGTGTTGGAAGGACAGCTGTGCTTTCACATAGTTTAGTGTTGGAAGAACAGCTGTGTTTTCACATAACATAGTTTAGTGTTGGAAGAACAGCTGTGTTTTCACATAGTTTCGTGTCAGTGATATGGTAATAATTAAAACAAGAAATATATTTTATATAATTGTAACTAGAGAGGCTAAATTAACTCTTTGTAAATTTCAAATAATTATTAATACATTGGCTCTTAATCTCATTGTATATGCGATTAGCATATTTTAACATGGTATTGAATTGTATATGTGATTACATGGTATTGAAGTCATGGAGCCTAGCGCCTAGGGGTGAAGAATGATGTCGACAAGCTGAGAGAAATTATAGTGACATTTCTACATTTGAGGCCTTTCACACTCGTTTATTCCAGCATTTATTTAAGGTGGATGCAAAATAACTGTTATTCATTTTAAGGTGGATATGAAATAACTTACCTCACATAACTTGAAGGTGGATATGAAATAACTTATATTGGCTTGGTGTTTGAAGGTGGATATGAAATAACGTACATTGGTTTGGTGTCATAGAATGTTTAAAAGAAAATTGCTTTTGTCCAAGGATATATAATTGAAGATAAATTTGGAAGAATACATGGTATGTTTACATTGAATGTTTAAGATTGAATGCTTTGTAATATGCAAACAAACATCTTCCACGTAGAAGGTTAAATATCATAGCGTTGTGGCAGACATTAAAATTTTATTTTATAATACTAGTTAGCGTTGTGGCAGACATTAAAATTTTATTTTATAATACTAGTTAGCGTTGTGGCAGACATTAAAATTTAATTTTATAATACTAGTTGGTTTGTGCATTAAGTACTAAAATTGTAAACCTTTATTAAAATTTCTTAGCACCCCAATCAAGGAACAATGAGAACAATGATATTAGTATAAATGATCAAAAAGTTTGAGTCAATTTCACACAAATCAAGTGGCGACACATTTAGATTAAATTAAGAAAAGGGCCTGGAGAGGAGTTTACGACATAGACACATTTATATTAAATTAAGAAAAGGGCATGAAGAGGAGTTGACGAAATTGATTTGAAGCTTCTTTATGCCCTAGCCAAGTGAGATGTTAAGGATAGCAGAGCATTGGCACCTATTAGGTTGCATGTCAAATTTACGAGTGTATTTATGTATACATTTCAAGTACATTGTGCCCTAGCCAAGTGAGATGTTAAGGATAGCAGAGCATTGGCACCTATTAGGTTGCATGTCAAATTTACAAGTGTATTTATGTATACATTTCAACTACATCTGAGGTGACAAAGGCATTTGCAAAGATATTTGGTTTAAAGGCCTAGAATGCAAAAGTGTTATTGAAACAAATAAGTTTTAACTCAAATAACAAATGGCATAAATGTAGCAAATAAAGTTAGCCATCTAATAAGTTGGTTTGTATGGATTGGAACAAAATTTGATAACAAGGATGCCATAGCAATATTAATATTACTTAAAAGCATGTCAACACATTAATAATTTTGGGTTTATGCTTGTTTCATTTTCCAAATCAAGCATTTGAATATTTGATAGTTCTCCTTGAATATGAGAAAATGATATTTTTATACAAGATATTTCAAATGGTAATTTTTATCGCACAATTTGTACTTGTCAAAGCTCAAGACAAGTGAATCAAAACAACGTAACTATAAGATAACCCACCATTGTCACCTTAGTAGGAAATCTCCATGTTTTAGGGATGGATGAGGTCCAGCCCAAGGGAGGCGCTCCTAGTAACCTCAAAGTATCAACTAACAAGGATATGGTCAAGCTTAGAGCACCCTTTCATTGGTTACCTAAGTCAAAGGGTCTATGTTTGTGAAATTGAGGCAAAAGAAGAATTGTGTGTACCTGCCTGGAACAAGAACAATATATAAAAATAACAGTTTCCAAGTACCAATATGATAAAATACCTCAATAGACAATAGATAACATAGATATATGATAGCTGAAGCAAAATTATAGCAAGGTGACAGTATATAACAACCAATAGTATTTTGACCACAAGAAATTCAACTCAGAATTGCAATAAAATACAGTGAAAACTTAGCATTTATCAAGTAGATCATTTATCACTTATCCTAAGAAATTTATGAGTATGTTAGCTAGTAGTTAGATTGAATTATGCAACAAAATGAAGCAAGTTAGATGGTTGTAACAGTGTTTTGCAACAACAACAAAAGAGTTGGTGAATTTAGCTAAGCAAGGGTTAGAAAAAGTTAGTAAAAGCTTTGGAGAATAGAGTATGAAATTTTGTTTGATCAAATTCCTTCACAAGAGTAATGAGGCTAGTGTCTTTTGGTCTATGGAGTCTTTTACAACAACACTATAAGCAATTGAAGAAATGATGATAATAATATCTGAGTAAGGACAATGAGATGAAGTTGAGGAGATAACACCTTAGGGCCTCAAACTTCAAGCCTCAAGAGATGAATTTGCCAGAGAGCAAGCACCTTTGGGCTCTAGCGAATTCTTCTCTCCTTAGATTCTTGAAATATATATGTTGCAACAAGCATCTAGAACTGCACTGCTAAAGTGCTAGCACCTTAGGGCTTTAGGAGTTTTCTCTAGACAAGATTTTCTTGACAATTTAAAGGGTGGAAAGATACATAGAGAGCACTTTAGGGCTTTAGGAGTTTTCTCTAGACAAGATTTTCTTGACAATTTAAAGGGTGGAAAGATACATAGAGAGAATGAAGCACCTTGTGCTCCTCACCTAGAGTTTTAGACAAGCAATATCACAATCTTCAATATGAACAAGTAAAATTTACCATAGCCATTCAATGCATGAAATGAAATTGTAGATTTTACTTCACCAAGAATAATCAAGCATAAACCCTAGTTGTAGAAATTTTCCACCAAAATAAGCCAAGAGACTGTTGAGATKTTATGTAATTTTAGAAGTTATTTCTAAGTGTAATTGATTCCATATAACCTCTATTTATACTCTAAAAGACCTAAAAGACACGACTTATCAATAAACCCTTTCACAATGACTTATCAAGTCAACCTTCTCGAGGTTATGACCAGTACAATTACACTTAGAATAACTTCCGAAATTACATAAAATCTCAACACTCTCTCTTAATGAATAAGGTAAACTATCTGACACAGACTCTAATGTTGTCGCCATCCACACTAGCTCGTGACCATTGATTGTCGGACACACAAATCTATACATCACAGGAAATCCATAGTGACTTCACAACATGCATCCAGGGTCAGTGGGTAGCTCTCCAATAGCTACAACATGACATCATGAGACTATCCATATTCCCGCAGAAAACTCAGATATATTATGCATGACATCCAGTACCCTGCGATAACATTTACACCTCGTCTCTTCAGCATGCATCCATGGTTGGTGGGTAGCTCCCCAATAGCTACAACATGTCATCATGACATCCACTACCCTACGATAACATCTGAAGCCATCACTCCCTCTAGAGAGGGACTACGTCAAGCTTATCCTTGAAGTACTCGAACTTCGTCCTTGACAATGGCTTTGTCAGCACATCCGCAACTTGCTCATCAATAGCCACATATTGGAGCCTCACTGCTTCATTCTGCACCATATCCTTGATATAGTGATACCTGATTTTGAAGCTTCGACCTATATTGAAACACTGGGTTCTCTGACAACTTTATACAACTCTTGTTTCACATAAGACGCAGATCACCTCCATCGCAATATCGAATAATCCAGTCAACAATTTTCGAAGCCACACTGCTTCACAACTTGTTGAACATGCTACCACATACTCTGTCTCAGTCATATTGAGTGTGATACATGATTGCTTCTTATTGATCCATGAAATCATATTGGATCCCAAAGTGAAGCAACATCTCAATGTACTTTTCCGGTTTGCAACACTACCAACCCATTCTAAATCCGAATATCCAAGTAGACCGATCCCATTGTCTGCAACATACTTGAGCCCATAATCCATTGTACCTTTAAGGTACCTCATCACATGTTTTACTACAATCGAGTGAACACGTCTGGGTTCAAACATGTACTGACTCAACGTGTTCACAACAAAACATATATCTAGTCGTGTATTCGTCAAATACATCAATGATCCAATCATTTTCCTGTATAATGTAGCATCCACAACCTCTAAAGTCATATCATCCAACAACTTCATATTTGATGCCATCAATGTATCCATCAGTTTATGATACAACACCCCGAACCTCTTCAGGATCTACACAACTTATTTTCCCTGACCAATGAAGATCT
Organism: Picea engelmannii; assembly: GCA_009831015.1. Lineage (NCBI taxonomy): Eukaryota > Viridiplantae > Streptophyta > Pinopsida > Pinales > Pinaceae > Picea > Picea engelmannii. Next base: position 457,060 of record ML803149.1, read on the forward strand.
CATCTATCATACTTCTAATCCCAAATAGTAATGTATGAGACTAAGATCCTTCTTGTCAAACTCAGAGGCCAACTCCCTCTGTCACTGAAAACAAATCCTATTGTCTGAGGCAAAATCCATACCCCAGCCCTCATGAATGGATGCCTCCTCTATGAACCATGATTCTATCATGAATACTAGGCATGCACAGTTGAAGCCCAATCAACATATTAATGCAAAGAGTATTCACAATATAACACCATGTGCATCATTGGTTCCTCGCGTCTTCTATAATTGCAACAAAAAATTTGACAGACACCTCTCTATGCAACAATAACATTGCCTCTTTTCCATTGTTTCCCCTTGCATATTTCCAAACGCGCCTTCACAAACTCAGACATCCAAATCATGGTTCTTTCCATTTGAGAGGATTCTCTTTGCATTCCCAATTGGCCATACAACGGGTTTGCATTCAATCGATCACCTCTATCCTAGCCGATCACCTCTATCCTAACCATTGCTTCCAACAACAAATTGTTGGTAATCCAAAACATGGCAACCATAGTTCTTTTCTTGTCTTTTGCCCAAGGTAATCATTCCAATCTTACACTTTTCCATATGCATTTCTCATGAATATCATTTGATATAAACATGCACCAGTGGTTCAAGTGATTATGACATACTTAACAACGTCGAATAGTTTGTATCATAACTGATGTTGACTATGCCAAAGACTTGGCTCCAAGCAGATGCAAATGGCAAACATGAACAAGGTTCGACTCCCAAAGCATTAATCTAGTAGTTTCTCAACTCCTCTTTATCCTTGGCCTTCAAAAACATTTAGGCTATCATACGAAAATGATGCAGCGCTAACGCTTCCCACAGAGTACAAGAAGGTAGGATGGCCCTTACAAATTTGCGTTGCACATATTGGATCATTGTTGGTGTCATAAAATAGTCACGACAATATATTCTTGTATAGGCCTCTCTCACAAGCCTCTCTAGCATATTAATTCACACCATATTTTCGTCAAAGTATTCTCATTTCACATTATATAAATTCCTCCCACAACATTCTCATGCTCATAAACCCATTGGCATTTTATCAATATACGATGTCACCATCTGCGTTGGAGGATTTGAAACAATGCCATCTTCTTTCTCTTCCTCATGGTAATTCCATTACTTGGAGATTTTGAAACGATGCCATTGGTCATTTTCATCGCTACCAGCACCACATGGTGCACATAGTCACATCCAAAAATAAATAAATTGAAAATTGCAAATCCCATTTTGTCCCGCCCATGATCACCTAATCGATTTGATCCCATGAGTTTTCACATCATTCAATGTTTTAATTCTTGATCTTTTACCAACTCACCACGTAGATTCCTTATCTCGATTATCCTCGCCTCGGACAGATGAGACGTGGTCATTGAAAAGGATATGCACACTGAGACCCAATTCTACCGTTGAAACCATCGATTAAATAAACTGCTTAAAATACAACACTTCGGTGGATCCTTGTACTTGGCAACTCCACCGTTTTGGCAGCTCAATGGAAATGTCTCACAAATTTTCGTAGAGGTTGTCTTTTGGTATTATGATATCTCCACCAACTTCGACAACTCCACAACAGGAAACCAGGCCTATGATATTTTAAAGAAAGTCGTAGATGTGCACGGGATCACGGGCACTGTTGGGGCCCTGAGCTTCAAGGATTTCCACAACGCACAACTCTGGGTTTGCCTCATCACGTTTCTCTATGTAGATCCGTTGGATACCATGGACCATTCTATGTCATACGATTTGGTCTCTAGATTAAAGTGAGGAGGAGGAGCACTAGATAATTCATTTGGCTTCTTCACTTTCCAAACAAAATGAAGCTCAAAGACAATATTGAGTATTATACTCAATGCCAATGTTGTAAGATCGCTCCCCACCATAGTAGAGCCTGAACGAGCCATTCCTGGAATAAAATAAGCCATGACCACACACATCATAAGTCTTTCGCTATCAATCACCAGCTGATTTTTAACCAAAACAACCACCACCTCTTTTGTTTTGTAGTTGTTGCCTGAATATACATTGATATGCGAATAATTAGTAAAAGAGAGAAATTAGATAATAAAGGCATTGAAAACAAGAGCATGTCTTGGAATCCAAATAGCCCTCCTCTTCCACGCCTTCCACACATCCCATAGGAGGAAGAAATTATTGGAACTAACCAAATGCACCAGGCTACCAGATCTTTTGTCCTGGCAAGAATTATAATGTGCACTTTGTTTTCCATATTTATTACACCCAAGGCGTTTTTTCAACAAGGGCATATCCATTGTACTTGAAGATACGACGATGGGATTTTCATTTACGAGTCCATATTTATAGTCAGTGACTTCATATTTCGGGCATGGAGTCAACTTTGTAGCGGTAGGTGCCACTGCTCATGACACCGATTCCTTCAATGCACCCATCTCCCTCACTGTTCAGATCAATCCCACCGAATCCAAACACAAGATATCTCTCTTATTTTCCCAGGCCCTCCTGTGAGGGAGTTAGGCTTGGTCCCACTCTAATACCATGTTGGTTTTTCAAGAGAGATGATATATATATATATATATATATATAGATATATATATATATATAGATATAGATATAGATATATATATATATATATATATATATATATATATATATATATATATATATATATATATATATATATATATAATATGCAAAAGGATCACAATTGAAAGATAGATATCCACAGAACAACAAGATATATCCTCGTGGAAACCCTCAAGGGGGAGAAAACCATGCAAACTTTCCTCGGTATAGATTCCTCCAACATTTACAATATCATACAATGCTCCTTCACGAAATCAAGACCAAAGAGACCTAGACACGAATCAAGAATAGCMTYCTAGATAAGTGCATACTACTCTCTTGTACTTATATGCAATGAATGATTTGGGTCTCTTTGGTATTGATTTCGTGAAAGAGTATTGTATGACATTGTACATGTTGGAGGAATATATACTGAGGAAAGTTTGCAGGGTTTTCTCCCCCTTGAGGGTTTCCCTGAGGATATATCTTGGTGTTCTATGGATATCTATCTTTCAGTTGTGATCCTTTTGCATATTAAAAATTAATATATATACACACACACACACACAGTATCATCTCTCTTGAAAAAACAACAGAGGCATCCAAAGAAATTCCTCCAAGAGATGGTATCATCTCTCTTGAAAAACCAACAGAGACATCCAAAGCAATTCCTCCAAGAGATGGCGCACTAGTAAAATTAACCAATGTTTCCAATAGGGAGAAAATTTTAGATCCAATCCTTTTGTGTGAGGAAAAGTTCTGATAAAAATGAAATGTCAAGAGGATTATTTATATG
>ML803150.1:0-29088 GCA_009831015.1 Picea engelmannii
TTCTTACTGTGTTTGCCTGAGAAAAGGGGTTGAGATTTTGGGTAGAAGGATAAAGATTAAATCTGAAGGGTCATGATCTGCATGTAGGCTTAGAACCCTAGCTTACTAGTCCGTAGGGTAAAATACCCAACAACACTCATGGATTATAACTCTGGGAGCTCGGTATGACAAATTTCTCTTTGGTCATCCTTATGTGAAGATTGTTCAAAATCTTCATCTGGTTCTTACAGGGAAGAATTTTTTTTATAGCTCAGATTAAGAGGGAGCTTGAAATGAAAGACTTGAATCTTTCACATTACTGAGCTTGAAGTTTTTGGCAGAAATCAGGAGAGATATCTCTCTCACAGGGAAAATATGAAATCGATGTACTTCGCAGTTTTGGCGGGATAAACTGCAAACACACGAGCACACAAATGATCTCTAACTTAAAGAATCTACGAGATTAGGCCACAAGCTCAGAACCAAAAAAAAAAAAAAAAAATGGTTCTCACCTTACAGTTCAGTGATTTATCTCGTTTATATGAGAACAGACATCTGGTATATGGTAAGTGTTCTCAGTCAGGTCATATGTGAACCGAAACATTTACATACAGTTACTATGAAACAAATTCTGAGATGCGGTCTCAGATACACCTCAAGTAGAGGTATATGACTCCATGGTTTCACAAGTCTAGATTGGATGGGTAGTGTTATGGACCGGAAAAGTACTTCCGGATATTGCTTCATTCTTGGTTCAGCTATGATTTCCTGGTCCAGCAGGAAACAGGGCTTCGTAGCCCAAAGCACTGCATAGGCATAGTATATTGCTGCTAGCACTGCTGGCAGAGAAGTAGTGTGGCTCAGAAATCTACTTTCAGACTTATTCAGGACAGAGTTTGAGCCCATAGTTATACACTGTGACAATCAGAGCTGCATAAAGCTCATAGAGAACCCGGTGTTTCATGACAGATCGAAACACATTGAAATGAGATATCATTATATCCAGGATATGATTCAGAGGAAAGTTCTCAGCCTTCAGTATGTTCCGACAGCATAACAGACAACAGACATTTTCACCAAGCCACTGCCATTGATAAAGTTTGCATACCTTCGTGACAAGATTGGTGTAGCTGAGAATACCTCTCTTGCTGAGAGGGAGTGTTAAATTTATAAGTAGCTGCGAGAGCCATTCTCTTGGAGGATGGCTAAGACCCTAGACGAGATCTAGGGCCCCCAGTGCACTCCTGGGGTATGTGGCCTGGGACCAAATTGATAAAGACCCTAGACAATGTCTAGGGCCCCTGGAATGAGTCCAGAGTACCCATGCCTCGGGCATTGGGTTCTTGGTTTGGGACCAAGAGATTGAAGTCCTTAGATATGTCCAGGGACCCTGGACTGAGTCCAGGGTACCCATGCCTGGGGCATTGGGTTCTTGGTCTGGGACCAAGAGATTGAAGTCCCTAGATATGTCTAGGGCCCCTGGACTGAGTCCATGGTACCCATGTCCGGGGCATTGGGTTCTTGGTCTGGGACCAAGAGATTGAAGTCCCTAGATATGTCTAGGGCCCCTGGACTGAGTCCAGTGTACCCATGCCTGGGGCATTGGGTTCTTGGTCTGGGACCAAGAGATTGAAGTCCCTAGATATGTCTAGGGCCTCGGGACTGAGTCCAGGGTACCCATGCTTGGGGCATTGGGTTCTTGGTCTGGGACCAAGAGATTGAAGTGCCTAGATATGTCTAGGGCCCCTGGACTGAGTCCAGGGTACCCATGCCTGGGGCATTGGGTTCTTGGTCTGGGACCAAGATGTTAAAGACCCTAGATATATCTAGGGTCCCTGGACTGGGTCCAGGGTTCCCATGCCTGGGGCATGGGTCGATCCTTCGTCTCTGACCTTGGTGTATAAGACCTCAGGAAAAGACCTGGCGCTACTTGATTTTTAATCAAGTACTTGATGGTACATAATCTTCCCTAAGGAAGGACATTACCCCAAGAGGGTTAAGTCCCATATGCAATGATGATAAAGTAATAGGTTCACCATATGTTTTGAAGGAATGAGTAAAGCCACGTTGCAAACCCACCCTTACCCTTGGTTATTTGTTTTGGGGTTTTTGTTGGTTTATTGGGGGTTATGTTTAAAGTTAAAACTTTAAATAAGTGTCACATGTTTAAGTTTCTAATTTAAACATGTGACTTTTTAAGGTAACTTAACTAACCCTAACCTTGCCCTAACCTAGCCCTAACCTATTACTATTTAATAGACCCTCCCCTCTACTCCTATACACAATAAACTATTCTACTTGTGCTAGCGTGGGGTTATTCTTGTCTGCGGCCTCAGTCAACTGATGTTGTATATCTGTATTGTGGAGTGGCCTCAGTCCTAGTATCTTTGTATACTGCTGTTGCAGATCTGTATTGTGGGGCAGCCTATTTCTGTGGAGGTTCCTTGGTCCTTTGCCTACGGTTTTCTTGACTTCTAGTGAGAAGCAGCCTCTTGATAACTGCTATAGCAATGGCCCCCTTGAAGGATAGCCGTGGCTCCCTTGTGAACTGATGTGTGCTCTGTCCCAACTGATGTATTCTCTTTTGTGGTTTCCATGGCTGTCCTAGCTGAAGGCTAAAGCTTGCTATGTCTTAACTGCTGGGTGTCGCACCTATTATTCTAGCTGCCGTGCCTCCTCTGTAGGTGCCGCATCCTTAACTTCTGTGTGCTTGTTTTCTATGGGTGCCTCGCCCTGTCTCAGCTGTGGGTTTTCATTTAAGGGTATGAACCTTATTCAGATATGTTATCTTGTGTATTTTATTCCTTGTCTTTGTGGGGTGGATCTTCCACAGTAGAAGCAAGGGTTTACCTACAGACCTGTGGGTATAGATCTGAGGTTTTCTTTGGCTAGGAAGGGTTTGGGTCCTTGGTGTCTTTGTTTCAGAAACCCTAATCTTGGTGGCTTGAAAGTTCCTTCAACCTTGGCATAAAAGATCTTTTGTAGATCCATGAACTGAACCTTTGTCTGAGCATAGCATTCAGGACCTATATCTATTGTGGTTTTGTGCTATCTTCAGAGGTAGGTTGTTGTACCAGGTATGATTCCTACTTACTTCTAATTTAATTTAGATCTGATCTGATTATAGAATTATGGAGTAAGATTTGTATGGATCTATAAGATGTGTTTATTGTAAATTGTTTATGCTGAGTTTCAGATCTGAGTTTGAGTTCTGAGTCATATATATCTGTGTGTTAAAGATCTGAGTTTTCAGAACTAAGTTATATAGATCCGCTGTTATATTTAGAAAGCATTTCCTTTACAGTTTCAGATCTGATATTTATTGTACATGCTTCTGAGCTTTCTCTTCAGCTGTTATTGTCTGTTGTAGATCTATCTTCTATATTCTCTTATTTCTGATTAAGATACAGATTTGAGTTGTTTTCAGCATTGAAATTAAAAGAGACTGTTGTCTAGTAATTTTACCCAAAATCTAACAGAAATCACCAACCTCTGTGAGTCATGTTGGAGATAGGTCGACAACCTCTGCAAGTCACATTGAATACCAACACCTAGCCTCTACAAGTTATGTTAGGGGCACACACTCACTCTCTACAAGTCATGCTGGGGGAAAAAGTCTAGCCACTGCTAGTCATACTGGTAATAGATTTGTAGCCTCTGCAATTCATGTTATCGACCCATCACTAACCTCTGCAAGTCATGTTGGAGATGTGAAACCAACCACTACTAGTAATGCTGGGGGCATTAATTCTGTTGAGAAACCTAGACAGATAGGATGTAAGCCTAAGTTCCCTTGTAATGTTTGCAAGGGAGATCACCTTACTCATCTGTGCCCTGGTATTCCAGAGGTACAAAGATAGTGGTCCCTGTCTGCAAGCTCTTATAATTCTGAGTCTTTTGAGGTTTCCTCGCAGTCTATTCAACCATTGGTTGAGAAAGTGGTCATGCTAATGTAGTCATTCACTGATCCCAACCCTCTTTTGAGGGGTGAGGTGCCTTAAACCATGTAGTCTCTCAGCCTATTCATCCATTGGTTGAGAAAGTGGTCATGCCAATGCAGTCGTCGGATGATCCCACTCCTCTTTTGGGGGGTGAGGTGCCTTTAGACCATGTAGTCTTGCAGCCTATTCATCCATTGGTTGCAAAAGTGGTCATGTCGATGCAGTCATTGGCTAATCCCACTCCTCTTTTGCGGGGTGAGGTGCCTTTAGACCATGTGGTCCTGCAGCCTATTCAACCATTGGTTGCGAAATTGGTCATGCTGATACAGTCATCGGATGATCCCACTCTTCTTTTGGGGAGTGACTTGTCTACCGACTATGTTTTTAGCATTTCCAATTCAATACTTTCATAACAAGGGGGCATTCTTCTCCTTCGAGCACACCCCCTCCAAGCCCTAGGATGGTTTCCTTTGATTGGAATGACCTTGTTGAGACTTTTCTTCCTTCTTCCACACCTTTTCAAATAAGGGTTGAAGTTAATTCAACAAACATTTATCGATGTATTGTGGATGAGGGATCCTTTGCAAGTATTTTATCCTCCTTGGTTTGGAAAGTCTTGGGATATCCCAAGCTTGTGTCTTCTTCACATGAGATGTTGGCTTTTGACATACATCCTAGTGAATATTTGGGGATTCTTCCTCAGTTGCCTATCTCATTAGGTGGGAAGATTGTCCTTGTTGATGTTATAGTGGTGCAAGACCCATTAGATTTCAATATGCTTTTCGGGCATGATTATGTATATGCTATGAATGTTGTAGTGTCTACGCTCTTCCGGGTGATGCATTTCCTTCATAATGGAAGCATTGTCACTATCGACCAACTGGCACCTGATAATCACCATCCTAATTCAACATTATTTCATAATACCCATTTATATGTTCCTAGCATTCGTGTAGACTCTACCCCACCACAGGTTAATTATGTGGCCTCTTATCCTTGGTGTTCAATTTCTTCTAAGTAGGAACCAGTGCAATCATGTGTTCCCGCTCAATACTTGGTCTCAAAAATTGATCCATTGGTTTATCCAATGGGGGCATGGGAGGCCTTGCTTCCCTCTCTTGGTCCAAGTGGTCTTGAGTATCCTTCTAATTCTTATCTCATTGTTTGTAGATCCTCAATCCCTCATGCTCATGATTCTTTGCTGATAGACTCTGCTAGTCCTCGCCAGAACTTCCATCGTCATATGGAGTATGGTAAGTTTACTTCACCCTTTGGGAATGTCGACCCTCGTTTGCGTGATTTCTTTGATTTTGAATTGCCTTCAAATGAGGCTATCCTTGAAGCCATGACTATTGTTTCTATACTGTGGGAAGACTTACACCATGGTTTGTGTTTTCTTCCCTTTTTGGAGACTTTCCAAGTTGATTATCGAAGAGAATCTTGGTCCGAGCCTAGAAGCGGGCTCTACCTGAACCAATTTCATACATGAGTCGTAGCCCCTACGGGTCTTCTTTTCATCCCTTTTCATACCCTCTAAAAATGAAAAGATTGTCGAGCAATCTTCTTGCCCTTCACACTCGTTAAACTGAAATTTGAAGGCACATCTATCCGGTGGTAGTTTACCCCTTTTTCGGTCCACATGGTCAATTGTACGAACAAAGGTATACTCTAGGAGCATTGGTTCTCTAGAAGAGTATCCTCAGGTATAATTTTACCCCTTTTTCGGGCCTAAGGGACTAAATTTACGAAAAAGGAACCCCCACAGAGTGCATAGTTAAGCTCTTTTCAGACTCCCTAAAATTGAAAAGATCGTCAAGTGACCTTATTCTTTCACACTCGTTAAAATAGTCCAGAAGAACACCCCCACGGAGTCCATAGTTAAGCTCTTTTCAGACTCCCTAAAATTGAAAAGATCGTCAAGTGACCTTATTCTTTCACACTCGTTAAAATGGTCCAGAAGAACATTCGTTATGGAGTCCATAGTTAATCTTTTTTCAGACTCCTTAAAAATGAAAAAATGGCCAAGTGATCTTGTCTTTATCACACTCATTAAAATGGTTTTGAATAGACATCTTGTCGGTGCTAGTTTACCCTTTTTCGAACCGAATAGACTACCTTCGAAAAAGGTACCCCATTGGAGTCTCCTTTTACATTTTTCAGACTCTCTAAATATGAAAAACCATTGAGCTTACCTTCTCTGGGCTCGTTAAACTTACATCGAAGGATGTTACCATTGTGTGTTTTATTAACCACGTTTGCATACATGTGTCTTTGGTCTAATGCCATCTCCATGTTGCTCTCAACTGAACCATCTAAAACATGCCTTATATGCAATCCCTGTAGCACTTTGCCTCTGCGTCTTGATACCTTTTACCCCAGGAGGGATTTTTCTCGAGTGTCCTTACTTTGAACATCAGTCTTGTCCTTGCACCTAGAACTTGTATGTTTGCAACACTCATCCCTCCTTTTTAATGTAACATTCTTTTATTCTTTTTCAAGCCTTCCAAAATTATTGAAAAAGACAAAAAAAATCAAATATACCCCAAAAAGAGGAAGGGAAAAGTATTTTCTTTTTATTGGTAGCACAATGAGTCACCCTTGGACAAAGAACATTCTTCCATTTGTTTTTCAAGACGCTGGGTTTTAATATGACCTTAGGAAGTTGTTCTCGCTGCATTGAGCTATGTACTCCTCCGTTTGGTTCCTCTTCCAAACATATGGAGAGTTTGTGTTACCTCCTGCCTTGTGAACTTATGTTAATGCCATGCTTCCTGAGTCTCATAATTTGTCATGCTATTGTCCAAGGGAAGTTTTACTAATCCTGAGTCAGCCCCTCTGTAGTTTGTCTCTTGCCCTCATGCCCAACCATCCTCAAAGTCCAATCAAGTCTTTGTTTGAAATCAATGAAGCCTTCAGTCTGATCATCAAGATTCTCTAGTCCATGACCGACGAGTCGTTGAATACCTCTGGGTAGTTAAGTTGTACACTCATATTACACTCCTACCCAAGTTTTGAAGATTTTGAAGTTGTTGATCGAGCTCTGAAGACCTCATCTCCAACCATCATGCCTTATCAACTTCTAGAATATGGATACTCTACATGTATATCTTTTTTATTTCGAGATGTATCTCCACTACGTATTGCTCACGACTACACTTTATATAGTTATATGACATGGATATACAATGTATTTGATTGGTAGCCATGATTTTATTTCATCCTGAGCACGGGTATTCGCTCCTCGGTGAGACAATTATTATTTTGCAGATGACACCTCCCGATTTCGGGTCCCTAGGCTCACTTGTTTGGAACGTTGGTGAAGATTGATAATGTATTTCAGCCATCAAATGCGCTTCTGACCTGAAAATCTAGTTGAAGAAGTAGATTGTCAGGCCTATGAGAAACTCTCTCCATGTGAGAGAGTGCGCATAGGAAGTGAGAACTCCTGGAAGGATCCTCGTAGCTTCCACAGAGCTCGGAGAATTCTAGTATGGTCTGTTTTTGAAGTGCAAGGCAAGGGAGGTTTAGCAGCTGAAGGACTATCTTGGTGACAGTGAACGTGTATACTCCTGGGGTGGGACATGCATGTGGGGAATGAGAGTCCATGAGTAGTGGGCATAAGTGGCTCCTGGGAGATAATCCTTCCTCATAAACTATGTGTCTTTTGTTGACCTTGCCTAGCCTAGGATTCCCTTGCCCGGTGGAGCTTAGTCCCATCTCGGCGGTGACCTACTGTTGAGAGTTATGAGCAGTGCGGTCTAAGGATGGGAGGTTCGTGGAAGTTTTTCACATAGTTGGTGGTGTGTTGTGAGTGGGAAATCCCCCTATGGACTATCACTTAGGGTTTTATCATGCATGCAGAAAAGATCTAAATATTCCTACTTTTTACCATCATCCAAGACCTAATCCCCATTATTCTTAAGAAAATACACAATTAAGAAGATCAAGTGAACATACCTTATTTCCAGCATTTGGTATCGATCCCTCTTCATGCTTGGTCACTCTTTGACTACAAATCTCCTCCCAAGGATGACCTTCATTCACAAAATAAAAACAAAGAACTCCACATGCATTTGATCTACAGATTAATGGGTTAGGGATTTAATCAACATGTACGGAATAAAAAATGAAAACCTCATATGGTGGGACAGGAAAAGTACTTCTTTATTATTAACTTCACTAAATAAACTTACAATGATGAATATGACCACTGCTCCATGAATCTGGTCATCAGCTCCTCTTTTACTATGCACCAACTGCTAACACACTTGCTTCTCTTCTTCGTTGAAATCACAAAATGGTTGCAGAATCTTGGGCAAAGGGGAATACGAATTCAGGTAGAGTTTCTTTACTATGATTTTCCTCCTTTAAAATGGGATCCCTACCCCTTCTTTTATAGGCTAGAAGGAGCTAGGTATTTAGTCGAATAACTAGCCATGCATGGTCGAAAGGTTTAGTTAAATTACCCAAAGTTATGTGTTTTGTCAACAACTTTCCATTTTTCATGCTTTTGTAGGTACACACGGGCTGTAGTGGCTCAGCTAGAGTGTACACGCGGGCTGTAGTGGGTCATCTATAGTGTACACATGGGCTATAGTGGAGCAGGGCACGTGGACCTTTAAAAAGGGTGTTTTTAAGAAGAGTTGTTCAATACTGGCTTGGCAAAGAAGGCATGTGAGATGGCCTAATGTCAAGTAAGTATGTCTGGTGTAAATTAGATTTATAACATATTCATCCTAATGTGTGAGTTCAGAAGAGCATCTGATGGCCGAAATACATTATCAATCTTTATCAATGTACCAAACCAATGAGACCATGGACCAAAATTCGTGAGGTGCCATCTGCAAAATAAAAATCGTCTCACCGAGGTGGGCATACCCATGCTCGGGATGAAATAAAATCATGGCTACCAATCAAATAAATTGTAGCATATAACTATATAAAATGTAGCCACGAGCAATACACAACGGATCTACATCTCAAAATAAAAAAGATATACAGGTATAGTATCCATCTTCTAGAAGATGATAAGGCTTGATGGTTGGAGATGAGGTCTTCAGAGCTCGAGCAACAAATTCAAAATCTTCAAAACTCAGGTAGGAATGTAATATGAGTGTACAAATTCACTACCCATAGGTCTTTTACGGCTCGTCGGTCATGGACTAGAGGATCTTGATGATCATACTTGAGGCTTCATTGACTTCAAACACATACTTGATTGGACTTTCGGGATGGCCAAGCATGAGAGTAAGAGAAAAACTATAGACGGGCCAACTCAGGCTTGGTAAAAACTTCCCTTGGACAATAGCACTACAAATGATGAGACTCAGGTAGCATGGCATTGACATAACTTCACGATGCAAGAGGCAACACAAACTCTTCATATGTTTGGAATAATAACCAAATGGAGGAGGACACAACTCTATGTAGCGAGAACAACTTCCTAAGGTAATAGTAAATACTAGATCTTGACGAACAAACGGAAGGATGTTCTTTGTCCAAGGGTGACTCATTGTGCTGCCAATAAAAAGAAAATACTTTTCCCTTCTTCTGTTTGGGGATTTTTTTTATTTTTTTTTTGTGTGTTTTTTGGAAAAAGAATAAAAGAATGCTACGTTACAAAGGAGGAATGATTTTCACAAACATACTAGTTCTAGGCACAAGGAAAATACTGATGTTCAAATAAACGACACTCGGAAAAATCCCTCCTGGGCCAAAGGTGTCAAGACACAAAGGCAAACTGCTACAGGGCTTGCGTATAAGGCATGTTTCAGATGGTTTAGTTGAGAGCAACATGGAGTCAGCATTAGGCCAAAGATACAGGTATGCAAACACGGTTAACAAATACCACAATGGTAACATCATTCGATGTACTTTTAATGAGCCTAGAGAAGGTAAGCTTGGTAGTTTTTCATATTTAGAGAGTCTGAAAAAATGTAAAAGGGGACTCCGCTAGGGTACCTTTTTCGAAGATAGTCTAGTTGGCTTGAAAAAGGGGTAAACTAGCACCAACCAGATGTCTATTCAAAACCATTTTAATGAGTGTGATAAAGATAAGGTCACTCGACATTTTTTTTCAGTTTTAAGGAGTCTAAAAAAAAAATTAACTATGGACTCTGTTAGGAATGTTCTTCTGGACCATTTTAACGAGTGTGAAATAATAAGGTCACTTGACAATCTTTTCAATTTTAAGGAGTCTGAAAAGAGCATAAATATGGACTCCCTGGGGGTTCCTTTTTAGTAATTTTAGTCCCTCAGGCCCGAAAAAGGGTTAAACTTATACCTGATAATACTCTTCTAGAGAAGCGAGGCCCCTAAAGTATACCTTTGTTCATACAGTTGACCATCCAAACCGAAAAAGGGGTAAACTACTACCGAACATATGTGACTTCAAATTCCATTTTAGTGAGTGTGAAAGGCCACAATATCGCTCGACAATCTTTTCTGCTTGTTTAGAGGGTCTGAAAAGGGATTAAAATAAGACCCGTTATGTTTTGGGAGTCCCAAGGGTGAGGTCAAGAGTCATAAGGAATCATGCAAATGAGGCTCAAACTCGTAATCAGGAAAAACTAATAAGGACTCTTGAACCTATAGTCATTAGTGACATCATGGACACCAAAATGCAACAAGGATCTACCTAGGGAATCCATGTTAGGGTAGGCTATACCACTAAATTACAACAATTCTAAAGAAACAATGATGGTTTCGTGTTGCAATTCGGTGGGATTGATCTGATGGAAAAGTGAAAAAGTAAACAAGATGCAGGAAGTAGAGGTGGAATCCTAACTTGAATGCAATGAGTTGAAAACAAAATACTTTTTACCAAAGGACCTTCAAAACAACCCAAATCTCCAAAAAGTTTCCAAATGCCCAAAGTAACACTTCTCTTGACAATCCAAAGAAAACTCTTGAACCATTCTAAATGATTTTTAGTTTAGAAAAAATGACAAAAGGAGGCCAAAAAGTCTATAAATAGAAGCTGGCAGCTCATTATCACCATTGTTAACTAAGAAATTGACTATGGAGCCAAAAACACCCCTTCATTAAGAAAGTTGATTTTGGGAGATTCAGTGGATGGAACGAGCTTCTAATTGGATCAAGTAAGTAATTACTACCCCCACTTTCAATTTAATTATTCCTTTATGCATTTAAATTCATTTTTTGGAGGGGTGTCGACCTTTTAAAAGGTCGGCCCTAAGTCCACGCGGGTTGTCTTATGACAGCCTGAGTGTACACATGGGCAGAGGAAAAACTGCATGCATGTACATGCTACTATCAGCATTATAGCCCATGTGTATCCTTCAAAAATTTTAAAAATAAAGAGTTAACCCTCCTAAACTTGGTTTTTTGCAGGATGTATGTTCAGTGGAGGGAAAGAGAGCATGAGGATATTAGTGCGTTGGTTGGGGAGGACCCTAATGTTTTTGCTACATTAATGCAATGTGGGTTGTTAAAAAAAATTCTATGTCCTTTCATGCGAGCACAACCTAAGCTATTGAATGCCTTGGTTGATTATTGACATCCCAACATAGAGGCCTTTATGCTAGAGGGGCAGTCGCTGGTTCCAACGACAGAGGATATATACTTTCTGACTGGCCTCTCCAAGAGAGGGGAACCAATTAATTTTTGTACTTTTCCCTCTGGGCCTCACAACATATCGGAGTTGATTGGACTCCATTGTGAGGAGGGTACAGACATAATGAGCTCGCAAGTATTGATAGGAAAGATATTAGACTTATGACTGCAAGTGATAGTGTTTCTCATCGGGCAGATTACTGGGTCTGCAACTTTGCATCAGGTTTCCCGTGCACAAATGAATTGTGAATTTCAGTGCTTAAATGCACAAATTTTTTACTGGAGCACCACATTATTGGATTGTATGAAGAGGCAACTAATAGATTGTCAATTGTAGAATCAGAGGAACTTCAGGTTTGGAACGATTCTTTTCTCTTTCTTCTTTGAAAGAGTGCCTAGTTTCAGCCGTTGAGAGGTGGTACGAGGGCACCAGGCCTCTCTTCCTGCATTATACAGATGGGTGGTGTTGCTACTATGAAAAGGGGGGGAAAGGACCATTGATGCCTTTGATGACAACTTTTTTGCTTGGTTGTCGTGACAGATCCCGATCGTAGAGGATTACCCCTATGTTGGGATTGACTTCTCAAGAGATCTTGAGATACTTGTACCTCCCTTCGAGGAGCGTGGAGAGATGGGTAAGGTTTCTTTTTTGTTGTTTTTATATATATCATTTTTTATATATACTAGAGTACCTGAGAGACATGTGTCTATTTTGTGCAGATGTGGGGCCAGTGCGACCAACAAACTATGCAAGGAACAGATGACGTCCTCGTCCAGAGACAACACTAGCCGTAGCCAGTGGGCCAGTAGCAGCAGGAGGGCCTCCAGCCGATGAGGTTGAGAGAGTTTTGAGACGAGTAGAGTGAAACTTTAACTCGCTCACTTGTATGGTCCCCATGGCAGAGATCAAGGATTTGTCACCATCTATGCAGCCTCATTTGGTGGGGGCACCACGGACATGGGTCCAGCTTTTTCGGTGTTTAGAAAATGTTGTTGACTATTATAACCAGGCCCACAGGCCCCGTCCCTAGTTAGGGTGGACTTTTTCGTGCCGAGGGAAATACTTGTATATTTTTTAGGGCATAATCTCCATGACTCGTTACTGGACACATTTTTGAGGCGCTTGCGCCCATGCATGTACTCTGATACTTTTGATATTATATATGGATTTGTATGTCTTATGGATTAATTTTTATTTAAAAATGTATTTACATGTGTATGTGTGTGTCCTTCTTATATGTGTGCGAGATGCCAATCTAAAATTTGATTATCTAGAGTATCTGTGACTTGATTTAATCTCCTAGGAACATGAAAATATGTAATATAATCAAATCTCCGTTCTAAGAGACGTACCCTAAGGAATTATCGCTGCAAAGTAGGATCATGAACACGGTAGACTCTATTTAACTGAGACACAACCAATTGAGCGTCTAATTAGACCCGAAGGTGAGAGATACCAAGTGATAAAGCGTCATGAAGAAACTCAATAACTATGTTGTATTTGAGAACATTGTTTTTGGTGTCGCCTAAACATATACCTCCTGTAGATAGTAACTAGCCATGAGGTGTAAACATTACCCAAGCTATGGAGGCAAGCCTTCGCGTGTTCTGGCTAGCGCCATCTACGAATCCAATGAACACCTCTGATTCACTTGACATCTACCACAGTGACAAAAGATAATATAAAAAATGACACTTAAATAAAACCAAAAGAAACCAAAAAGTAATAGTATAAAGACTATACATATGTTACAAAAAGTTACCCAAGGTGACCTACCTATGAGAAATACTTCTTGAGGTAGAACCCATTTCTAGGCTCTGCTAAAGCATTTCCCTCAAAATCTACCAGATGATAAGCACCATTTTTTAGAACCTCTTTTATGATGAAAGGTCTAAACCAAATGGGTTTGAACTTGCATGACCCCAGGGAATCCTTATCTTGGTCGTAGACTAGGACAAGTTCGCCTTCTGAGAAAATCCAAGGATGAACAGATTGATCATATTGACACTTGACTTTTTGTTTGTGAGTTTCGTTAGCTAAGGCCGCATCACGAAGATTCTCATTGAGCTACTCGAGATATAATAAACACTCTTCAAGCGGGGAAGTGTCTGGCGATAACTGTACTGCCAACTTTAAAGATGGGATCTGGCATTCTATGGGCAAGACTGCTTCCAGCCCATAAACGAGTTGAAAATGTGAGAAACCAGTTGTAGTCTTAACATATGTTCGGTAGGCCCATAATGTTGAGTATAAGATCAAATACCAATTTGACTTTTCCGAATTGATCATTCATTGTAGAATGGTCTTAAGAGATTTATTGATAGCTTCCACTTGACCATTCGCTTGAGGGTAGTAGGGTGACAAATGTTCTTGCCTCAACCCAAGATTTGATGTTAAATCGATCATCATTGTGTTCTAAAAGTGACTTCCATGGTCAGTGAAAATATCTCTCGGGACACCGAACTGTTCTATAATCTGGTTAAACAAAAAGAGGGCGACAGTCTCGCCATCATCTTTGAATGTTGGCATAGCTTCAACCCACTTGGTGAAGTAGTCTACTACTACAATGATATAACGGTGCCCCCTTGCTGAAGGAGGGTTTCAGGTAGTGTAATCAATCCCCCATTTGGTGAAGGGGCCAATGGTGATTACAAGAAACATAGGAGCGGGATGTTCCCTCATCTTCTGTGAGAATATTTGACATGGGTGGTAGTTCTTGACTTATGCGATACAATCTTTGATTAGTGTCGGCTAGAAGTAACCAACTAGTAAAGTCTTTTGGGTTGTTTCCAACCCAGACAAATGACCTCCACATGCTCCAATATGGCAATCATTAATAATTATTTCCTCTTCTTCATGAGTGATGCATTGACGAAGGATGCAATCTACACCTCGACAATACAAAGCATCTTCAAGTATGAGATAGTTCTTGGCTAATGGCATATACGACGATGATCATCACAAGAAGTAGAGGTGAGCTACTTCAAAGTCTGGAGATAGAAAAGTATATATCCATACCATGGGTCCGAAGATGCTATCAAAAACATGTCTCCTTGAATAGGTGACTCTTCGTGCATAACATCACCTGACTCGACCGGAAGTTCTGAGATGAGTTCCGTAAAGACCAGTGACTTTTTGGACTTCGTCGAAATAAAATCTAAGTCAAATTATTGAAGGACAAATATCCATCTGCTGATGTTTTTGCCAATTACCCGTCATGTCAACACATATTGAAACAGATTCACAATGGCAATGATGGTGGTCTTGTGAAACAAAACATAATGATAGAACCATTAGACAACATGAACAGCTGCCAATGCAAGTTTTTCAATATGAGAATAATTGAGTTATGGTCCAACCAAGCCTCGGCTCAGGTAATAAATCACATATTCTAAGAGAAAATCATCCTCCTGAACTAAGACCATGTCGATGGTTGACTCTACTACAGCCAAGTATAATAATAAATATTTATTATAATTGGGTAGCCAAAGCAGAGGGGCAGTTGTGAGGGCATGTTTCAATGCTTTGAAGGAGCGTTGAGCGGCATCGTCCCAATGAAAAGGAATGTCTTTCTTCAGTAAGCGCATAAATCCCTTTGTGATCTCGAAATAGTTTGCGATGAAACGCCACAAAAAGTTCTCTTTTAACTGTAGACTCTGAAGTTGAAGGATTGTATGTGGAGGAGGAAACTAAACTATTGCCTCCACCTTGAAAGGATCGACCCTGATCCCTGTGTTGAAACTATGAAACCTAGCATACGGCTTGACATCACGCAAAAACTACACTTGTTGGGATTCAAGCGAATCTGGAAGTAGCGACATCACTCAAATATAAGTCAAAGGTGTGTGGGATGATCATTTATTTTATGAGACCGTGATGCTAAATCATCTAAGTAGGCCATGACGATATGTTTGAGATCGTGGAAAGAAAAAGACATGGCCTACTGAAAGGTAGATCCAATGTTTTTCAAACCAAAAGGCATCTTACTATACGCGAACGTACCCCATGGACAAATGAATGTTGTTTTGTGTTGATCTTTGGGTTTGATTTGTATCTGATTATATCCCGAAAAACCATCCATGAAAGAAAAGGCCTCACAACCTGTGCATTCATCGACTATCTGGTCAATAAATGGTGTGGGGAAATTATCTTTTGGATAGGATTTGTTCAAATCATGTAAGTCTGTCCATACGTGAATCATACCCTATTTTTTATTAACCGACAAGGGGTTTGACACCCATTGGGTCAAATAGACGAGGTAGATAAAACTTGCCTTGAGCAGTTTCTCTACTTCAACCTTAATAGTTGTTTCTTTCTTAGGATTAATCGGACGAAGCTTTTGTCGAATCATCTTAGCGTCAGGATAAGTCATGATTTCATGTTCAACAATTTTTGGATTGATGCCTGGCATTTCCTCATAAGACCAAGAAAAAACGTCGTGGAATTCCTTAAATAAATCTTTGTAGATTTGAATCTCTTCACAGGAACAATCAGATCCGATGAAAACATTCTCCACGATGCCAGGGGTTCTGGAGATGTTTATAGGTATAGTTTCGACAATGGTTTTCATATTACCCTCGGCATAAATAACATGTGTAGCCAAAGGATTGATAGGACAATACCTATCTCCAGTCATAGTCGAGGTGAATTCCCCTGCTTCAATTCTTATTAACTCTAGGAGGAAGTAAGATCTATGATGGAGATCATCCCAGGGTTTGTCTGAACTATTCATTGCTTCAATGATTGCTTCGTCTGAGGGAAAGACTAAGTCTAAAGAATTTATATCAGTGAGGGAACC
Source organism: Picea engelmannii (assembly GCA_009831015.1). Classification (NCBI taxonomy): domain Eukaryota; kingdom Viridiplantae; phylum Streptophyta; class Pinopsida; order Pinales; family Pinaceae; genus Picea; species Picea engelmannii. The sequence continues at coordinate 16,295 of ML803150.1, forward strand.
TTGAGCCCAAATAGTCTCTAGAATTGGATCTAACTCCTATGCGGGAATTGGATCGGGGTCGGTGGAAGCTTGCTGGACTAAAGAGTATGCCACTTCTGCTACAGACAAGGGCATGGACATACCATGGTGCCCTGTCCATTCCATCGTGGCCGATGGGGAAGGAAGAATCCACGGATCGTTAAAGTAAGTTATGTGAAATGACGAAACTTGAAAAATCTCAACCTTATGGTGGTGATATATGAACTTAAAATCACCTTGAGGAGGTGGGTAATCGAAAGTACCCATCAAAGGTGGGCACAAACCAACCCCCATGTTGAGGACGTTGGGTTGAGGGTTATCAATCATTGGGACTGTAGATGCCCCCAATGAAGGGTCAAGACGAGAGAAGGACAATTGATCAATGGTCATGATCTGGCCCTCATGTGGAAAGAACAAGACCCAGAAAACTATAATGACCACTGCTTGCATAGAATAGGTCCAACTCTTCCCTAACAAGAGATTGTAGTCGAGAGTTGCATAGACCACTTCAACCTCAATACACACGGTTTTCCCTCCTAACTGCATGGGAAAAGAGGGGATAATGCCATGTGGTCAGAATAAATGATTGTTGAAAGCTGTAAGAAGAGTAGGTGACAGAGACAAAACAGGCTGGCCAATGTCAATCCAACATGCCAAAGACATTACGCATGTTGAGGTGCCCTCATCAACCACTGTGCAGAAAATGTTCCGAGTAAAAGTTTTTGTGGTGTAAGCCACGACTATCTGGAATGCTACGTGGTAAGGGGGACGAGGTTTCAAGTTAGTTGTATCAAGAATTATTGTACCTGGATTACAAGTCTCGGTGGATCCTAAAGAGGCTAACAAAGCCTTTCTCTAGGAAGGGCATCTTTGGAGGACTTCCAAAGAATACATCGCACAAGGGGTTTGAGACAAATCCTCCACCACCGAGTAGTTTTGGGCGGCCCTTTCATTTGGGTTGTGAGAATCTTTCTTAAACACACCTTTTGGGATGCGTGTCATGGTTTTTCCCAGCATCTTTTCGATATGAAGAGGAAGATATGGGGTTTCAACTTATTTACCTTTCACAAAGGTGCTTGGCTTGCTGTAATCATATGCTCTAGTCAATATATAGGCATCACCTTTCATCATATACACATTCGTGGATGCAGGATTGTTTGAATATGGAGGGGGTCCTTGGCTGCCCCCTTCTTTGCTTGTAAATGCTTGAGTTATATTTTGGCCATGTTGAAATGGGTTTGTTAACACAGTAGGCTGCTATTGTGACAATACATTTTGGGCCTCTGCAAGCCAAGGGCATTGGTGAGTCGGGTGGTCTTCGACGCACAAATTACATGGATACCTCGACTTCCTTTTTTCGGTGTTGCCCCCGCCAGCATTATTAGTGGGTTTCTTATCCCCCTTACCCTTCTTACGTTGTTTCTTATTTCCTTCAGGTTGTTGGGTGGCCTTCGGATTTGTTGATTGCACACTATGTACATCCGACGTTTGGGTAGGGGGAGCAGCCAAAAAAGTAGTCTGGCTGGCCGCTATATGCTGGATAGAAAATTGCTGCAATTGTTTCGTCAGTTGTTCAACATGCTTTGTTTGTGATAAACCAATAATACCATCGGCATGTGGTCCAACTCTCTGTTTGGTTTTATCAAGTATTGATCATGGCACATCTGCCAAGATCTTGTATAGTAGACCAGACTGAGAATAGATTAGCTCAAGCTATTGAGCTCTCATGCTTGCATCCTCCTCAGAAAAGATGCTCGACGTTGCGACATCTTTGGATAAATGTGGGAACAAAGACTTAAGGAACCACTCAAGCAGGAATGCTGGTGGGACTGACACCTTAATAAAACTCTTCTGGCGTCTCCACTCTCGAATGTGATCAGAGATATGGTCTGCTTTTTTCTGTGCGAAATTGGCCAGCAATTATGTGCCAACATCGTATCTCACTGATAATTGGAAATGGTTCAGGAAATCCATTGCCAATTCACCGAAGGAAGAGTATCTTGAGCAGTAGATCTCAATGTATCATTTTGCAACACTCCCAATGAGAGTACATTGAAAGAATAACAATTGTACGGAGTCGTCTTTCAACTAATTAGATAAGAAACAAAGGTGAAAAGTAGTCACATGATCTCCTGGATATTTGTTAGGCTTGGCTTCGAACTTTTGTATGTCTGAAGGCAAATTCGTCGGCATAGAGGGCCAATGCGGATCATGACAGATAAGGTCATTCAACAACCTTGTTATGTCTGGAAAATGCAAGGTTTCCAAGAAAGGTAGTTTGTTTTGTTGGTGATAACCATGGAAAAAGGGGCTTGGAGTTTGATTGGCACCAGGTTGCCAGGAAAAGTTGGGTTGTTGGCCTAGGTTCTAGTAAAATCCATGGCCATGACTAGAGTACATATTTTGCATTTGAGGAGACATCATCGGCTGATTCCTAAAATATTATGTAGATGGTTGGGTGTGCATTACATTCAGAGTTCTTAGGGAAGGGTTGCCCCATGTCAATCCCATGGGAATAGGTACCGCACCTTGCTCGGGGTTCCATTGGTTTTGAAAAGGGTTTCCCGCGATTAGCATTCCTGATGAGGGAACTGATCCCTGCCAATAATTCCAAGGTCCTAATGCGGAAGAAGTTCCTGGGTGTGCCCCCTGTGCAGGAATAGTACCCTGCATAGGATTAGGTTGTCCATAACTGGGGTTTCCCCCAGTCAAAAAAGAAACTGATGAGAAAGCGTTGTTACCAAATGCACCGAACAAAGAAAATGATATCAAACCTACCAACATATTATGACAAGGTGGTCCTTGACTCCCTGCTCCAAATGAACTATGGTGTGCATTCGGCCAGGCGGATTGCTGTTGGGCACCGCCGAGTGAAGGGGATGAAGGAGGTATATGACCTCCTCTATAAGGGAAATCATTAAAGGGAGCTGAAGTGCCCCCCATGGGTCCTTGTAGAGGAGCATTAGATCTCCCTGCCCCTAAACCTAAAGTCTGTAAAGTGGAGTAGGAGAGTACAGGGCTTGTACTTGAGCTAGGCATCCCATATGAGAACAGAGGGCCTCTCACACTCTGTGTGGAATGAGCAGTGGACACCGCCAAAGATGGGATTGGACCACTATTCAAGGAAGAGGAGTTCGAGACCATGGTGGCTTGCACTGACAACAGTGGGTTAGGAGTTGGAACACCCCCTGTGGTGACAATCGTAGTGGAAATAGAAGAATTCCTAGAAGAAGTGGCAACATTTGTTTCCATTGCTGCATGTGACACTGTCTGGCACTCGTAAGGATAGATCTGTATGATGATGGGAACTGAAAGATCAGTGGTTGGAGTTTCATATGGACTTAGAGCATCTACTCCAAAGTAAAAAATGGTTGGTTCCTCCGTATGTTGGTCGAGCACAGTTTCCTGTGACCCGGTCGCTTCAAAAGACACTTGTTGGTCGAGCTTTCACCTTAGCGGTGGCGGGGGTGGCTCTAGTGTAACCGGTGGTAGGCCAAAAATGCTTCATGACTGGCGAAGCTCATGATCCTCCACTGTGTAATAATATCAAAGACACACTAGGGATTTCTATTCATTCAAAAACAACACACACTAGAAAAAGTCCCTACGAGATAAAACAAGCAATGACTAAACTATTTGCAAGAACAGTTATAACAACCAACACTAGAGCAACTTACCAGTGAAAGTGAAACTCAAACATGGAATCACCCTCCGGGTATACTCTGCAAAGTGTGGCCTGATGTCTATCCTAGGTATCGCGGTCTACCCTTGCAGTCACCTGTGTAAGTCCCTAAAATAATGACAACTAGGTTGCTAGTGCATGAACAGTCACCAGGTAGGTACAATCGACAGTTGGGTGGACCGAAATGAGTAGGGTATCAATCCCAAAACCTGTCAAGGGTATCGAAATCAAGTGGTCTAGAATAAAACTGAGGACCTCGAATGGATTCAAGATCCACGAAGCTCTGTGGCAAATGCAATCGACGGAATCCCAAAACAAGCCCTATATATGCGTTCCCCACTACGCTTGGTCTGACTTTGGAGGGGTTATCTCCGCTACCTTTCCTCATGCGACCTTGTGTTTATCCCATTTGTTAGAGGGGGATCCTGAATAAATTTCATGATACTAGAATTTTAACACTCCCTAGCACACACTCTTATGTATGTTTTGCAGCCTTGACGAGTTTCCTCTCAAACCTAAAAGAAGGATCTAGCCTAGACTAGTGGATGAACCCTACCAACATAAAGTCTAGTTGATTTTAATTAATCATTAATTTTTATGGCTTGTCTTAAGTCAAAGGTTATGAGAGTGAAACTAGTGATGTTTTGAGAGACAAAAGAAAAAATAAACAGAAAACTGGAAACAAAATATCTTCTTCTTGACAAAATTCTCAATCAAATTTTCAAACAAAAAACAAAATTTTCTAAGATCTTTGAACAAAAGAATCAAAAAATAATTTCTCTCAAATACCAGCTACTTTTTGTCCTAAGTAAATAGCAAAGAACTTATGAAAACAAAAATTTTCCTGGTTATTTATGAAAACCAACAACTGCTTAACCAAATAAAGAAATAAAAGAGTTTTTTTTTTATGTAGTTCTCATAAAGCAAAAAGGAAAAATGACGACAAGTAAAGAGCAAGAAAACTTTTGGCCTAAGCGCATGTCACAAAGTGTTACTGACAATAACACACAAACTGAGGAAAGCAGACTCTCACACTTGTCTAAAAACCTTATGAAAGAAAAAATTTCGAGGAAAACATTTTAATGAAAAAGAAAGCTATTGTTGTGATCAGACCTAAGTTGTCGACTCCTATGACAAAGACCAAGAACCCTGAGAGGTATAACTTTTGACAAGGAAAAAGACGACTGCCTCTCCTTGAACAAAACTTTTCTCAAAAGGAAAGCAACTGACAGTTCAATAGCTAGCCTGTGCACGCAAGCTGTAAAAGGTCAGGGCACATGTACATGCATGCAGACCTTATGCAAGCCACGTGTACCTCTACACCTCTTCGAAAAATGAAAAGATAAGAAATCAAACACTGGAAAAGACTACTGGTATTGAGAACCAAAATCTCTTGAAGACTCATAAACTTACTTTGTCAGAAAAGAAAAAAAAATCCAAGGAAAATTTCAAAGAACAAAACCAATTTGAAGTGGTACCTAAGCTACAAACTGCAAAAACAGAGACCAGAATGAGTTTTAGAAAACCCCTGAGAAGGATCACTTTTGACAGGGAAGAGGATGAATGCCTCTTTAATAAAAAAAAATTGAACATAACCACACTATTTTCACTTCATCAGCTAGCATGTCCACGTCGACTGTGTGAAGGTTGGTTGCGTGTACACACATGCAGGCCTTATACAGGCTGCATGTAGCTCTATGACTTCCCAAAATGAGAATGCAACCAAGCAAAGAAATCAGGGAATACTGGTATGGAAGACTAGAATCCCTACTAGCTCAAAATCTTGCATAAACTCATAAAAGAGGTGATGAAACCAATTTAGAAATACCAAAACGTGTCCCCAGAAAACCCGAGAGAAATCCCCAGTATGGTCGCCAATTCTATTGTGAGTGGGAAACCCCCCTACAAACTAGCACTTAGGGTTTTATCATGCATGCAAAAAATACCTAAAGATTCCTACGTTTTACCATCATCTAAGACCTAATCCCCATTATTCTTAAGAAAATACACAGTTAAGAAGATCAAGTGAACATACCTTATTTCTGGCGTTTGGTATCGATCCCTCTTCACGCTTGGTCACTCTTTGACTTCAACTCTCCTCCCAAGGCTGACCTACATTCAAAAAAGACAAAAAAATAACTCCACGTGCATTTAATATACTGATTAATGCGTTAGATATTTAATCAACATGTATGCAATAAACAATGAAAACCTCATATGGTGGGATGGGAAAAGTACTTATTTATTATTAACTTCACTAAAGCAACTTAAAATGATGAAGACAACCACTGCTCCATGAATCTGGTCCTGGGCTCCTCTTTTACTATGCACCAACTGCTAACACACTTGCTTCTCATCTTCGTTGAAATCACAAAATGGTTGTAGAATCTTGGGCAAAAGGGAATACGAATTCGGGTAGAGTTTCTTTACTATGATTTTCCTCCTTTAAAATGGGATCCCTACCCCTTATTTTATAGGCTAGAAGGAGCTAGGTATTTAGTCTAATAACTAGCCATGCATGGTCGAAAGTTTTAGTTAACTTACCAAAAACTGCGTGTTCCGTCAGCAACTTTCCATTTTTCGTGCTTTTGTAGGTACACGCGAGCTGTAGTGGGTCAGCTAGAGTGTACACACGGGCTGTAGTGGAGCAGGGCACATGGGTCTTTAAAAAGGGTGTTTTTAAGAAGAGTTGTTCAGTACTAGCTTGGAAAAGAAGGCATATGAGATGGCCTGATGTCAGGTAAGTATGTCTGGTGTAAATTAGGGTTATAACATGGTGTATTATAGTTTCAAAGGTAAGTATCATTATGTGTTTTAATTCTGTAATACATAGGAACTAAAAAAGTGAAATTTTATTATTTAATCCTTTTCCATGATCTGCATGTTAAACAACTAAATCTGGGCTGGAGCAACAGGTGGAACACTGTCGACCGGGACTAGGCGACCTGTAGATTTAGTTGTTGTGGAAGAATATTTTTGATATTCAATGTTGAATCAAAAACCAACCAACCCAATATAAGAACACAAACAGTTTTCATGTGACCCAAAATCTGAAAAGAAACTGTTGAGAATCGTTCAATGCAAAGATATTGGCTCAGATTGCAGAACATGGCTAGAATGCATGAAAGGAGTATAAAAATAATTGCACCAGATGAGAATTTGTATTCTAATAAGTTACGCCCATTTAGATAATAGTATGCAAAAGGGCCAAATGCTAAAAGAGATGTAGCCTATATAGGAGCAGTCTTGCTTAGGAGATCAAAAGAGCCAATATTGTACTTCTTTTGTAAGGAGCCAATTGAAATTTGTTGCAATGAAGTGTGTAATACAGCCACCGTAACACACACAAACCCTTTGAGATTGACCTTCACATCTGTGATAGTGCAGAAACCAACACCAATAACCACAACAATCAGAGTTATCTTGACCTCTCTGGTATAATTCTTGTTGTGAAGAATCCACCCCATCACACAAACCATGAGAATAATGCTCAACTTTGAAATATGATAAAATCCAACTGAGTTTAACATGAGACTCAGGTTCGTCCCCATAATAGATGTATTGGCAATAATAGAGAACCAGAGAAATTCCCACAAGGGCATTTCCTTGGCAATAGAGTACCCAATAGCATTTGACACAAATCCCACCATTGCAGTCAAAGTGAAGTGGAAAGAAGTTAATGTTGTAGCAAAGAAAATTTACCATCAATGAATATTTCAACCACTCTTTAAGTAGCCATCATAACTCTGAAAATCAAAGAATACCATTACCATGCCGATGATAGAAACACACATCCCCAGTACAAGAATGAAACCACCCATCAAAGATGGGGCAACATTATCTGCATGATGACCACAAACTGTAGCTTCCGATTCAAATCCAACCAAAACAAGGTCTGATTTGGTTAATTTACTTCCAAACAAAGCATTCACAGCCACTGCGGTAGTAGTTGTACTAGAGCCAAGACCACTTCCCAAAGGCATAAATTTATGCAGAGCCACTGACAAGCCCACCGAACTAACTCCCAGCATTTCCATTGTTTCTTTGGCTGTGATTCCAGCACAATTCTTCATTGGATTGAGACTGAGTCGATTATTGTCCCCATCGATAAAAGAAATTAAAATCTTGCTCGGCTCCACATCCTCATTCACCTCTACACTGACATGATCCCCTAGTCCCTCAACAACACAACCCAGAAAGTCAAATAATGGTTCAAGATTAGCTATTGTTACATGAGAAAATGCTTTACTGGACTGAAGTATAGGGGTCGGTTCAAACTGGATCACCCATTTCAGACTCACTTGCTGTACATTACACTGGACATTGACGACATGGGATAGCTGCCCACGTGAGGATTTGTTTCTAAATATACCCAATCCATAACAAGAGAATCTCTAACTTGGCTACCACAGAGGTGGTGGTGTCTACAACAAGAATAAAAAATTTAATTGTACTTTTTCTATCCTGGTCACCTGTGAAGTAATAATTTTATGTTTCAACATCTTGTAGCTGCTTTAGGACAGGGACATATGATGCATTTAGCCATGTCAAGTCATCCACATTTTGTACTTCTATAGCTGCCCCCCTTGAAACGATTGATAGAAAACCATGCTTGCATGGCTCCAAAATTCACTCCATGCATGACTATGTGGAAGACAAGTAGCTCAGGATAATCAACATGGTAGGTTGTAGAGTTCACCACCAGAGATGTTGTAAGCACATTATCTGAGAATAAACATAAGTGACACAAGTTTATATCTGTGAGCCTTGGGTAATTTTTCTTCTCATCCACTACTAGACGTGGAATCTCAATCCTCATCTTCTGGTTTGTAAACCCGAGATTGAATTCAAAATAATCAGTTCTAAGTATTGTATTGTTGGTTGGCTCCTTCACAAGAATTCTGTACTTTACACATACAATTGAATGTAGCAGTCTAACAACATTTTCATCTGACGAATTCAGTTGAGATTTGATTTGTTCATAACTCAACCTTTCTGCATTATTGAATAGCAAAAGCATAGCTACCTGGTCAGTTGATACTGTAATTTATATTGGCTTTAGGTCAAACTTGCCAATGATATTACAATTCCCCAATGAATATATCCATTTAAGTTTATGACCCTTATGTTTTGTTGAATAAAAGCCTTTGAACACTTCAATGCATTTAGCCATTTCACACGGTACATCAAGTTCAAAAGATACGTAGGTTGGCAAGAATTGAACATCTAATACTATAACCTGTAACTCTATCCCAGGATGGCTATTTGAATTTGCATTAAGGTATGTCTTAAAGTTTGTTTGATTCTAAATGTGTCAAACCAATAACCATGCCCTCCATTTTTGATGTAACCACGGAACCATATTGCTCCTTTAGCTTTGCCAATAAGGTTTGCTGCGAGCTAGATTTCTCCTGCAAAATTCGCCAAATATATTTTCTTAATTATTTCTTCGGTTGTTCCATTATTGGCTGCAAACATTCTTGGGTTCTGCCTCTCAAAATCATGTAAGGAGCCATTCTAGTCAAAGAAATGCCAACTTAAACCATGAAAGGATCTCGTATACGATAGATCAATTGAAATATATGTTTGTGGAAATGACATTTCATGAAGCATATGATCATTGTCCAGAATGACTTGGACTTTATTAGTTAAAGGGAGATATGCAAAATATTCTTTGTTCAAGTCATATCTCTTTAAACTGTTGCCTAATATAATAATCTTATTCAAATTTGTAGGCGTCCAGTTTGCCTCCAGTACGTTGTCAGTGAGGGTAAGGTCATAGTGAGGCATGAAAAACAACGTAGGTCTATTCACTGTTCTTCTTTCATTTTCATTAACAGAGATACAATTGTAGTTGAAGGCATTTATAGCATTTTTCTCCACTGTTGACAGTAATGGATCGTACACGGAAAAAAATTTCTTAACAAAATCGCAAGACTTCTGGAGTTTACGATGCTTGATCCATTCCAATGTCAACCTTATACCCAAACAGTAAAGGTTCTTAGGAGTTGATTCTGCAACTAACTGTCCAAACATTGTGCTTGGTACATTGGCTACATTTGCACGATCTTCCAAATCTTTGTATCTGAGCTTTTGTTTTCATGATCATAGTTGCGCTGTCATAATGTAACTCTTTTGCATGATAAATTAATCTTGCTACTTTTTGTGTGGTAGCCTCTGCCTCCTGCATTGTAACCAGGCTTCCTCTTGTAGCTTCTTTAGTAATTGACAATCCCTAATATGGCGTATCCCCAAGAATCCGTGTCTCAGAAAGATAACACGAGTTTGTTTGAAACAACTCTAACATACAACCATCATCCGCAAAATTAATTAACTCGGTATTCCAGCTATAAGTATAGAGTGAGGCTATTTCAGCTGGGTTTGTTTACATCTTATGATAAGAATTCTTCGTCAAGAGAAACGATGGAAGAAAATTCGCAGCCAGTAAAAGAGAGATCTGTCAAATAAGAAACAGTATAAAAATTTAATCCCAATAAAGCATGACGATGGACAGAAAATTAGGTAAGGCAATCCATTCAGATTTATTTTCCAAATATTATCACCGAGATCTTGGTGAAATTTTTTTTGCATTCAACATCACCACAAAAACAATCCCACAACTACCCGCAAGAAAATTCTCATCGTATTTTGAGTAAAACATGATTGTTGTTAAAACTAGCATCGAGAGAATCGACTCATACAGATCGATCTAGTTATGACATCGGAGGAGTTGGTCAATGAGTCGAATGCAACAGAACCATGGGAGCAAATGCTATCATCCCTAATCCGGAATTGTATGCACTAGGCAATTTTTCTTCAGCTAACAAAAACAACATTGAATGGCAATAAGGATAAATATCCAATGTTTTATTCTTGATTTAATTTTGAATTTAAATTTGGCAAAAGATCCAATGTTTTATTCTTGATTTGATTTTCTATTTCTTTTGCAGGTTTCGGCATGAAAGGATGAATGCTAGTGGGGAGATTACATTTGTAAGTTTACCATTTAACTGCTATTGCATGTTGTGGGTTTATGAAAGAGATGGCATGACTGCTACTTAAACCAGGGATGAACCTAGACCGAAAGTTAAAGACATGAAGATGCTACAAAGTGCGGGAGTGATATTGTTTCAGCTTGGAGATTCAGCATGGAAAAACACAACTCTTATCTTGCAATTGCAGACCATCTTACTTATTGTTTTATTTATTATATTTTTTTTATTTGTAGATGGAAGATACACAACGTTTCATTCAAAAAACATTTATCTTACAGGCTTTATGTGTGAGGATGTGCAAATTTTATTTATGTTTTTATTATGTTTTCAAAATAAACAAAATAAAAATAAAATTATTTCGCAAGCTTATTAAAAATTTACCAGCAAATGGAAGACGAAAAATATTCCTGAAATCAGTCAATCATTCATGCTATTTTTTTATCCTCGGGATCACACGAAGTGCAGAGGAGAGCGTACTTATTCTAAAAAAAAAAAAAAAACTTGAAAAAAAAACCCTACCTACACTATACTAATTAGAAATGAGAGAGTAGTTACGGGTAATCGAACAACCAATGTAGCCATGCACGTAACAGTAATAAAAATATGTTGTCTTTCAATTTAGCAATTGACAGTTGAGAATATGTATGAGTGTGCAGAATTAGTTGCTGAAGTTCTAAATTAAAAAAATAAAAAGGAAAACTAAGTGGAACTAACCTAGTACCTTCTTGGAACTAGCATTCGATCAATCTTTCATAGGCGTAATTTGTCTTACTTGAATCATTCTGCAGCTCCTTGTCATCCTCCTCAACCTCTTGCATGCCTAATGTTTCTTCATTAAATGTGCAAGGTCCTTCATTTTCCTCGGGAGGAGTAATTAAGCTTCTGGCTACCGTCAAGATCTCCTCTTCCAGAAAAGAGGAGATCCCGACTTTTGCTAGGACCTGAGTGAGTTGGTCCAAGATTAAAATCATTTTTAAACCATGTTAAAAAAAAGGATTCTTACAGCACCCAAATCAAAATGAAAAACTTAAAAAAAAACACACTCACTAAAACATAAAAAATTACTCTTCACAGTTGCAGAAATTAAAATGTTCCTAATAGTTGGTCAGGGAGAACATGAACAATATCCATTCAAGTAGATGCTAAGACCCCTAGGAACCACACATGTAGATCACACTTGCAAAAATTTAAGCTAATCTTGCGGAAATTGAAATTTTCACTAACTTGCAGGAATTGAAATTTACAATACCCTACATGTCCTTACCCGTATGTCACCTCGGAGTTAGGAGAATGTTTAATCACACTTGCATGAAAAACAAATTTAAACTACCACACTTGCATGAATTGAAATTTATGCTAACCTACATGCCCTTACCTGTATGTCACCTCGAAGTTAGGATCATGTCTAATCACACTTGCATGAATTGAAATGAAAAATAATACCTCAATCCATTGTGCTTCCTCGACAACGACGCCAAAATGATAGGTGGAAATATTGTCGTTTAATTCCATTGTAGTATTTTCCCAACCATTTAATTTGTCAATCTGAGGTTCACGGGCTTACGAATCACACACACTATATATGCAGGACTGAAGTAGAAGTAATCTAATCTAAATTGCTGAAATGAAACTAATCTAGGAAAGAAGGAAACATTAATCTAGGAAAGCAGGAAATTGCATAAAGGAAAATCAATACAACATGTGAAGAGTTAACGACAAATAACATATGTGAGCTCACACAATAAATCTATCTTGAATTACATAACAATAATCAAATGACAATCATGAAAGCATAACAATGAAAGAATATGAATTAAAGCTAAGAATCCCTTTCTCTTTTGAATCCTAATGACTACTCTAATTCTAATTACATCCTCATTGAATTCTCATTGATCCTAATTGAATAATCTAATTGATCCTCATGAAGAGAGAGAACTCTATTTTATACATGAGAGACTTGAAGATAAGATAACCATCTCATTATTACAGATCCACTATTCTCTCAACCTATTTTCCATTATTACAAAATATAATCCCTTTAAATCCTCACACATATCTCTCATATATCTTGGATAAGATATTCCAACCAAATCTCCATG
>ML803150.1:29138-91414 GCA_009831015.1 Picea engelmannii
ACATTACAAAGCTCACACAGATTTGAGATATATATGAAAACATGTTGATTTTCTAACATTTAATCACAAATTCCTTTTAAATACTAAAATGAATAAAGTGGAGAACAATAAGGTGAAACCCAAGTATATTTATGGAAAGGATGTCATGAAAGGTTAATTGGGCGATGAAATGTGAAGAATGATGAAGGGAAAGGTGGATGTGAATAGGACATTTCTGAGCCCCATTCAAGTTCAAGTTGCGTTGGGTTTGTATTAACTAATTCCATGCACTCGTCTAGTTTGAATCCATTCTGAGAACTTTTATTTTTAGGCCTTCCTAGACCCATTTTGGTTCCGAGATCCAATTCTGGATCAGATGGAAAGAAATCTATTCACACATTGGGATCCATGAAGTTTATTGGATGGAATTATCCTTATTGGTGGTTTCCTCACCTTTATCTGTAATTTTACTAATCGCCTTCTATTCAGAGGGTCTTTTCCATGCACTTCTTGCATCCGGTGCTGCAAAAGATGCATATGGTCGTTGGTTCATGAACATTCTCTTCGTCCGAGTTCCTCCAAATCATCAAGCTATTTCTTTTTACCTCATGCTGACTGATGAGGGTCTCCTTCCACTAAATTCAGCTCATCTATTATGGAAATGAGGCCTAGAGTTCTATGAGTACCTAGAGGCTTGCAGTCATCAGTGCCAGGTTCTCTCGCCATCAACAATTGGGAATACATCAATGTCTCCTGATTGATGGATTCTTCAAGTGTTTGACCTCAACACCTCTATTCACACTTGTAATAATGTACTTGGTTCCTAGATATCTACTTTCATTATCGGTAGGTTGTCTCAAATTTGTTAACGATATACCTTAATGACCCGTAATCAAATGAAGTCTCATTGTGATCGAACTCAACTCCTTTATTCACCTAATGTAGACTTTCACCTTTGGCGAACTGTGTAGTATACTTGAAGAAATAATCTTATAGTAGCAACTTTCTTGAGTTGTTTCTATCATTCATTGGACCAGTAACTATATGACTTCAATGATCATGGGAGATCATATTGTACTCCATTGTATACAGATATCTTCAGATTGGTTTTGAGATTGGTTTTCACTAGGCCTTGTTCGTGACTATGATAGCCTATGGCATGTATCTACTTTTTATTTCCTATTCATGGCCATGAACAATTATTTGGTATATTTCCACATGGATGTATAGTTTAATTTGAATTGGAAGCCATGTGTACAAAGTCATTATGTATTGTAATATTATCATGAGTAACTAGTTCATCCAACTGGGTCTCCATTACTCCACTTCTGGTAATTATAATGTATTTCAGCCACCATAGATACTCCTCTCACCTCACACATTAAGGGGCATCTATTATATCAATATTTGCCTCACCCCATGCAACTTACTCAAAAGGCATTTTCCATTTCCCTATGTAGATTTGAAGTTCCCTTTTGTACTTCCCAAAGCTAAATAATATTTTTCCACATATACGTGCCCTAACAATTATACAACATGTGTATACGCAGGTTGCACCATCACAACCCACGTACATCTAGTTTTGTGCCCAAAATTAAAAATTGTGTCGAGTTTTTGTGTCATGTCATGAGATCCATGATCCTTGACCTTCCATATACTAGAAACATTTTGACTCGACCCTTCATTTCCATTTGAAGGCTATAAATTGGGCCATATTGAAACCATGGAAGGAAAGAAAATTCAACTTTTGAGAGTGAAGTTACTCTGGAGAAATTATTCACTTCATATTGAGTGTGCATCCATTTGTCCTTTAAATTTGAACACAGTATTCAACCCCCAAGCTCTTCCCTATTTGATGGAAAACCTCATTGTCTCTTTTATATGATCTTGCCTTTAGTGGAGGATTGAAGTGGTGGAGGCCCAACTGGAAGGGAAGTAGTTTCTCGGTTCCGAGACGTGCCGACACCGAAGTTTGTAACTCATACACTTTGTTGATCATATTTTAATAGAAATACTCTTTTCTCATCCAATTAATATATTGAAAGTATTTGAATTGTTATTCCATGGGCATATTTGTTATGAATGTTGATGGATTATGTTATTATATGTGCTAACAATATATATTATCACCATATTCTTGCGTATATTGGTTGTTGAGGACAAGTTGCAGGTATAAAGCTTTGATTTGAGTGCTCAATGGTGGTCTTCATCGAACATACGGATGAGGTAGGATCTTTATCTTGTCTTGTTATCATTTTCATTTATATAACATACTTGGGATTAGAGTTGATTTCTACAGTCATTCTTTCTGTTGTGGTTTACCCCTTGCCATAGAGTGAATGTCCTTGTAACATTTCCCAAAGTTGGAAATGAGATATTATGGGCATTTTGAGGTCTTAGAAAAGATAGGACCAGTTGCATACATGCTAGAATTACCTACATCCATGAGAACATAACATGTTCCATGTGTCTTTGTTAAAAAAGTATGTTCCTGATCCTAATCATGTGATTGATTGGAATGTGATCTAGGTGGAAAATGAAGGGGATTTCTGGGTGGAACTAGTGCACATCCTAGACCAGAAAATGAAAGTGCTTAGAAACAAATGCATAGGCTTGGTAAAGGTTCGTTGGACCTATTACAGCCCTGAATATGCTACACGGGAGCATGAGGAATCCATGCGAGAATATACCTACAAATGTTTGCAAATTTTGAAGACAAGTGAATGTACATTTGTACATAAACGAATGAAGACTCCATTTTGGAAGCCAAGGTTCCTAGAGCTGAAACTTCGATTCATATCCAACCAATGAGGGGTTGAGGGGAAAATGGAGTTGATGGTTGGAATTGTTGTGTGAGTCATTAAGTTGCAGAATTATCATGTATCCTTATGTAATGTTTTTATGTATGTCAATGTGTAAACTATATGGTTATGTGCACTTAGGACAATGAATTTTGCAGAGGGAGGGGAATGTAATATCCCCATTTTCAAAATCCAAACTAGTGATATATATTTTAAATATAGCATGTGGTTGAGAAAGAAGAAATTTATATTGTAAATGTAATGTATGGTTGAGAGCCAATATGTAAACGATGTAAACTGAAATACAATGAATAAAAAGTATCGCCAAATCCCGAGGGAAAATGATAGATATTGGGGGATAAGTATCCACAAGAGAGGGTAGGGGTCCAAAGGGGAGAGTTACCCATATATATTAAACCAAAACCTATTTCCTAATTTTCTCTAAATTATCATTGCCATGAACCTTCCATTAGTTGTTGAGAATTCTAGAGCCCAATCATTGAATTCATGTAAGAGGGTTGGTGTGAGAGTCACTTCCCATAGTTATTGAGAGCATGGGGGTTGAGTAAAATATGCTTGGGGAATATTGAAAGTATATCAAGAAAGAGAAAAAGATGAAATTTGTATGGGTAGGGTGTTGTGGGTGGGAAATCCCTCCTACGGACTAGCACTAAGGGTTTTATCATACATGCAGAAATGACCTAAAGATTCTTACTTTTTACCATCATCCCATGCCGAAAACCCCATTACTCAAATGTAAATACAAGGCTCAAGAGATTAAATTGACATACCTTATTTTTCATGTTTGATGTCGATCCCTTTTCGTGCTTGGTTGTTCTTTGACTACAACTCTCCTCCAAATGCTGACCTGCATTCACAAAAGACAAACAAAGAAATACACATGCATTTGATCTATGAACTAATGGGTTAGATATTTAATCAATGGTGCAATCAATATTCAAATAATGACAATCTCATATGGTGGGACGAGAAAATAAATTCTTTTATTAACTTCACAGTGATATCTTACAATGATAAAGTCGGCTACTACTCCTTGATCCTGGTCCTAGGCTCTTCTTCCACTGTCTTCCAATTGCTTTTCTCTATACTTCTCTTTACACAAGGATGGATAAAGGTTGGGACAAAGGGAATGCTCAATTGGTTATAGTTTCTTTACTATGATTTTCCTCCCTTCAAATGGGACCCCTACCCCTTATTTTATAGGTTAGAAGGAGCTAGGTATTTGGTCGAATGACCGGCCATGCATGGATGAAAGGTTTAGTTAACTTACCCAAAACTGTGTGTTCCGTCAGAAAATTTCATTTTTTCATGATTTTGTAGATACACGCGAGCTGTCTTGGGTCAACTAGCATGTACACGTGTGCAGTAATGGAGCAGGGTGCATGGGCCTTTATAAAAAGGGTTTTTAAGAAGAGTTGTTCATTAGTGTTTTGGAAAAGAAGGAATATGAGATGGCCTGATGCCAGGTAAGCATGTCTTGTGTAAATTAGGGTTATAACAGATGCCCCCTAATGTGTGAGTTCAAAATAGCATTTGATGGCCAAAATACATTAACAATCTTCACCAACGTTCCAAAAAAGTGAGCCCAGGGACCAGAAATCGGAAGGTGCCTCCTACAAAATAATAATTGTCTCACCGAGGCAGGCATACCCATGCTCAAATGAAATAAAATTATGTCTACCAATCAAATACACTATAGATCCATGTCATATAACTATATAAAGTGTAGCCGTAAGAAATAAACATCGAAGCTACATCTCGAAATCAAAAAGATATACATGTAGAGTATCCATCTTCTAGAAGATGATAAGGCCTGATGGCTAGAGATGAGGTCTTCAGAGCTTGAGCAACAACTTCAAAATATTCAAAACTTGTGTAGGAGTGTAATATGACTGTACGAATTCACTACCCAGAGGTCTTTGATTTCTCGTCGGTCATGGACTAGAGAATCTTTATGATCAGGCTGACGTCTTCATTGATTTCGAACAAAGACTTGAGTGGACTTTGAGGATGTTCAGGCATGAGGGAAAGAGACAAACTGTAGAGGGGTTGAATCAGGATTTAGAAAAAATTCCCTTAGATAATAGCATGAAAAAATATGAGACTTAGGCAGCATGGCACTAATATAAGTTTGTGAGGCAGGAGGCAATGCAAACTCTCCATATGTTTGGAAGAATAACCAAACAGAGGAGGACACAACTCAATGTAGTGGGAACAACTTCCTAAGGTCATATTAAATCCCAGGGTTTGAAAAACAAATGGAAAGATGTGCTTTATCCAAGGGTGACTCATTGTGCTTCCAATACAAAGAAAATACTTTTCCCTTCCTCTTTTTGGGGTATATTTGATTTTTTTTTTCTTTTTCGATAATTTTGAAAAAGGAATAAAATAATGTTACATTACAAAGGAGGGATGAGTGTTGCAAACATGAAAGTTTGAGGCGCAAGGACAAGACTGATGTTCAAGGTAAGGACACTTGGAAAAAACCCCTCCTGGGGCCAAAGGTGTCAGGACGCAGTGACAAAGTGTTACAGGGCTTGCGTATAAGGCATGCTTCAGATGGTTCAGTTGAGAGTAACATGGAGCTGACATTAGGACAAAGACATAGGTATGCAAATGTGGTTGACAAAACACACAATGGTAGCGTCCTTTGATGTAATTTTAATAAGCCCAGAGAAGGTAAGATTGACTATTTTTCATATTTAGAGAGTCTGAAAAAACATAAAAGGAGACTCCAATGGGGTACCTTTTTCAAAGGTAGTCTAGTCAGTTTGGAAAAGGGGTAAAATAGCACTGACATGACATCTATTCAAAACCATTTTAATGAGTGTGATAAAGACAAGATCACTCGGCTATTTCTTCATGTTTAAGGAGTCTGAAAAATGATTAACTATGGAATCCATTAGGAATGTTCTTCTGGACCATTTTAACAAATGTGAAAGAATAAGGTCACTTGACGATCTTTTCAATTTTAGGGAGTCTGAAAAGAGATTAACTAGGGACTTCGTGGGGGTTCCTTTTTCGTAAATTTAGTTCCTCAGGCCCGAAAAAGGGTTAAAATTATACCTGAGGGTACTCTTCTAGGGATATGAATCCTATAAAGTATACCTTTGTTTGTAAAGTTGAACATCCAGACCAAAAAAGGGGTAAAATACTGTTGGATAGACGTGACTTCAAATTTCAGTTTAACGAGCATGAAAGGCCATAGGATTGCTCGACAATCTTTTCATGTTTAGAGGGTATGAAAAGGGCTTAAAAGAAGACCCATTATGTTTTGGGAGTCCTGAGGGTGAGTTCAAGAGTGATAAGGAGTCATGCAAATGAGGCTCAAACTCGTAATCAGGAAAAACTAAAAGGGCTCCCGAGCCTACAGTCATTAGTGACAACATGGACACCATAATGCAACCAGGATCTACCTAGGGAATCCATGTTCCAGTAAGCTCTACCACCAAATAACGACACTTATAAAGAAGTAATGATGGTTCCGTGTCGCAAATTGGTGGGATCGATCCTATGGAAAAGGGATAAAGACAACGAGATACAAAAGTAGGGGTGGAAACCTAACTTATATGCTCAAGTTGACCATCTAATATTTTTACCCACGAACCGTCAAAAGTGACCCAAAACTCCAAAAAATGTCCTGACACCTGAACGTAACCTTCCACAGAAACTCTTGAATCACTCTAAATGGGTTTCAATTTAGAGAAAATGATAAGTGGGGCCAAAATAGTGACAAAAAAGGGCCAAAAAGTCTATAAATAGAAGTTGGAAGCTCATTATCACCATTACTGATTTGGAAATTGACTCTGGAGCAAAAAACCCCCTTTGATAAAAGTGGTGATTCCGGGAGCTACAGTGGATGAAACAACCATCCATATGGAACATGTAAGTATAAACTACATCCTCTTTCCTTTTAATTCTTCATTTATGCATTTAATTTGGTTTTTTGGGGGGGCATCGACCTTTAAAATGTCGGCCCTAGGTCCACACAAGCTATCCTATGATAGCATACATGTACACTCACTCTGTCTTATGTCAGAGCACGTGTACACACGACTATCATCACAACAACCCACGTGGACCCTCCCATGAGTGCAAAAAAAGTTTAAAAAGCAAGACCTAACCCTCTAAAAAAATTTCCCAGGTGCAGGATGTATGTGCAATGGAGAGAATGAGACCACGAAGATATTAGCGCACTAGTTGGGGAAGACCCTAATGTTATGGAGGTGTTAATGCAATGTGGCTTGCTCAAGTTTTTTCTTTTTCCTTTCATGAGAGAACAACCTAGGCTAATGAATGCCTTGGTTGAATATTGGCACCCTGACACAAAAGCTTTAATGTTAGAGGGGCAGTCACTAGTGCCCACTATAGAGGATATAATCTTTTTGACTGGCCTCTCCAGTAGAGGGGAACTAGTCAATTTTTGAACATTTCCTACTAGGCCTCACAATATATCAGAATTGATAGGACTTCATTGTGAGGTGGGTACAGACCGATCGAGCTTGCAGGTGGCAATAAGCAAGATCACCGATTTATCACTGCGAGCGATTGTGTTTCTTATCAGGTGGATGAATGGTTCAACAACTCTACATCAGGCATCCCATGCACAGATGAACTGTGTAGTCTAGTGCTTAAATGCACAGATATTTGATTGGAGCTCTAAACTATTGGATTGTATGAAGAGGTAGCTGACAGATTGTCGGTTGCAGATGCAGAAGAACTTTGGGTTCGGGACGATTCTATGCTCTTTCTTCTTTGAAAGAGTTCCTAGTTTCATTCCTCAAGTGGTGGTACGAGGACATCGAGCCTCTCTTCCTGTGGTTTGTAGATGGGCAGTGTTGTTGCCATGACAAGGTGGTTGAAGAACCAATAAGTCCTTTGATGATGACTTCTTTGCTTGGTTGTCACGACAGATCCTAGCCATAGAGGATTATCCTTATGCTAGGATTGATTTCTCGAGAGATCCCGAGATCCATGTACCTCAAGGTGAGGAGCGAGGTGAGATGGGTAAGTTTGCATCAATTTTTTATTTTTGTGAAACATATATAGTTTTTATGTTTTTGCTTTTTTTTATATCATTTTTTTTATATACCAGAGTATTTGACATATATGTGTCTATTTTGTGCATATGTGGGAGCCTCACAACCTATAGATTATGCGAGAAAAAAGTGTCATCCTTGGCTAGGGGTTGCACATATCGCTCTAGGGGGACCAATAGCAACAACAGAGCTTCCAACCGTTGAGGCTCAGAGGGTTTTGAGACGAGTTGAGAGAAATTTTACCTCACTCACTCACACCATCCCCATGGTAGAGATTGAGGATCTACCACCATATATGCAGCTTCATGTAGTGGGGGCACCATGGAGGTGGATCTGACTGTTTAGGCATTTGAAAAATGTTGTTGATTATTACAACAGGGCCCACAAGCCCTGACCTTAGTTATTCTAGACTTTGATAGCTCCACTTGTATATATTTTTTGAGGGCATAAGCCCCATGACTCGTTATTGGTCTTATTGTTTGAGGTGCTTGCATCCACCTATGTACTCTGGTGATTATGATATTATGTATGGATTTTTATGTCTTTTTGTGTCTTATGGATCATATTTTCCTTTAAAAATGTATTTACATGTTTATGTGTATGTCTTTTTATATGTGTGCAAGATGCCAGTCTAAAATTTGATTAGCTAGAGTATTTGTAACTTGGTTTAATCTCCTAGGAACATGAAAATATGTAATATAATCAAAGCTTCATTCTAAGAGATGTGCCCTAAGGAATCATCGGTGTAAAGTTGGATCATGAACACGGTAGACTCTATTTAACTGAGACACAACCAACTGAGCATCTAAATAGACCCAGAGATGAGAGATACCAAATGACAGGGTGTCACGAAGCAACTCAATAAATTCACTATACTCGGTAACATTGTTTGTGGTGTCGCCTAAAAATATACCTCCTAAAGATAATAACTGGCCCTGAGGTGTAAAAATTACCCAAGCTGCGGAGGCAAGCCTCTGAGTGTGCCGGCTCGCACCATCTATGTACCTAATGAACACCTCTGATTCACTTGACATTTGCCATGGTGAAAAAATATAACATAAAAAATGACACGTCCATAATACTAAAAGAAACCAGAAAGTAATAGTACAAAGACTATACATATGTTACAAAAATTTATCCAAGGTGACCTACCTATGAGTAATACTTCTTGAGGTAGAGCCCATTTCTGGGCTTTGCCAAAGAATTTCCCTCAAAGTCAACCAAATGATAAGTGCCCTTTTTTAGAACCTCTTTTATGATGAAAGTTCTGAACCACATGGGTTTGAATTTTCCTGCCCCTAGGGGGTCCTTATCTTGGTCATAGACCAGGACAAGGTCGCCTTCATAGAAAATACGACGATGAATGGACCGATCATATTGACACTTGAATTTTTGTTTGTGAGCCTCATTGACCAATGCTGCATCATGACACTACTCATTGAGCCACTCAAGGTATAATAATCGTTCTTCAAGTGGAGAAGTGTCTGGAAATAACTGTACTGCCAATTTTAGGGACGAGATCTGACATTCTATAGGCAAGATTTCTTCTATCCCGTAAACGAGTTGAAAATGTGAGAAACCAGTTGTAGTCTTTACAGATGTTTGGTAAGCCCATAATGCCGAGTATACAATCAAATGCCAATTTGACTTGGTCGAGTTGATCGTTCTCTATAGGATGGTCTTAAGAGATTTATTTACAGCTTCCACCTGACCATTTTCTTGGGGGTAGTAGGGTGACAAATTTTCTTACCACAACCCAATATTTGATGTTAATTTGGTCATCATTTGGTTCTGAAAGTGACTGCCATGGTTAGTGACAATCTCTCTCGGGATGTCGAACCTTGCTATTATCTAGTTAAATAAAAAGAGATCTACAGTCTCTCCATCATCTTTAAACGTTGGCATAGCTTTGACCCACTTCGTGAAGTAGTCTATAGCTACAATTATATAATGGTGCCCCTTTCTAAAGGAGGGTTGCATGTAGTGTAATCAATCCCCCACTTGGTGAAGGGACCAACTGTGATGGTAGGAAACATGGGAGCGGGATGTGCCCTCATCTTCCGAGAGAAGATCTGACACAGGTGGAACTTCTTGACCGATTTGATACAATATTTGATTAGTGTCGGCTAGAAGTAACCTGCTCGTAAAAAAATTTGGGTTATTTCCAACCCAGAAAAATGACCGCCACATGTTTCGGTATGGCAATCATTAAGCACGATAACTTCTTCTTCATGAGTGAGACATTGGCGCAGGATGCAGTCTACACCTCTTCGATACAACATATTGTCGATAATAAGATAATTCTTAGCCTGATGGTGTATACAGTGACGCTCATCATGAGAATCAGAGGTGGGGTACTTCAAATTCTAGAGATAGACAAGTATATCTCCATACCAGGGATCCGAAGATGCGATCAAAAACATATTTCCTCTGATAGGAAATTCTTCGAGCATAACATCACTTGACTCAACCAGAAGTTCCAAAATAAGTTCTGCGAAGACCAATGAATTTTTGGATTTCGCCGAAATGAAATCTAAGTCGAATTCCTGGAGGATGACTACCCATTTACTGATCTTTCTACCTATTACCCATCGTGTCAACATGTATTGAAATAGATTCACAATGGCAATGACGGTGGTCTTGCGAAATAGAACATAATGACGGAACCGTTGAACATCATGGACTGCTGCCAACGTAACTTTTTCGATATGAGAATAATTGAATTTCGGTCCGAAAAGGCCTCGGCTCAGGTAATAGATCACATATTCTGAGATCAAATCATCTTCCTGAACTAATACCATGTCGATGGTTGACTTTGCTGCAACCAAGTATAATAAGAAATATTTGTTATAGTTGGGTGGCCGAAGCAGAGGAGCAATTTTGAGGGAATGTTTCAACACACCGAAGGAGCATTGAGCGGAATCATCCCAATGAAAAGGAATGCCTTTCTTCAGTAAGCACATAAATCCCTTCATGATCTCGGAATAGTTGGCGATGAAACGCCTCAAAAAGTTTGCCTTGCCCTGTAGACTCTGAAGTTGAAGGACTGTGCATGGGGGAGATAACTGAACTATTTCCTCAACCTTCAGAGCATCGACCATGATCCCTATTGTTGACACTATGAAACCTAACAAACGTCCTGATGTTATGCAAAATCTTCATTTGTTTGGATTCAAGCGAATCCAGAAGTAGCAACATCGCTCAAAGATAAGTCAGAGGTGTGTGGGATGATTCATTCTCTTGTGAGATCAAGACGCTAAGTCATCTAAACCGGCCTCGACTATATGCTTGAGGTCATGGAAAGAAAAATACATGGCCCACTGAAAGATCGCTCCAGCATTTTTGAGACCAAAAAGCATCTTACGATACGTGAATGTACCCCATGGACAAATGAATGTCATTTTGTGCTGGTCTTCGGGTTTGATTTGTATCTGATTATATCCTGAAAAACCATCCATGAAGGAAAAGGCCTCGCAACCTACACATTCATCAATTATCTAGTCATTGAATGGTGTGGGAAAATTATCTCTTTGACAGGCCTTGTTTAAATCACAAAAATCCGTACATACGAAAATTGTGCCATGTTTATTATTAACTAGTACAGGATTTGACACCCATTGGGTCAAATGGATAGGATAGATAAAACTGGCTTTGAGAAGTTTCTTGAATTCAAACTTAATGGCTACTGCTTTCTTGGGATTAACCAGATGAAGCTTCTACCGAATTGGCTTGGCATCAGGATAAGTTGTGATTTCATGTTTGACTATTTTTGGATCAATGCTTGACATTTCCTCGTAAGACTAGGCAAAAACGTCGCGGAATTCTTTAAAAATATCTATGTAGATTTGAATATATTCAGGAGTGTTGCACCTCTTTTGTCACCCAAATGAGAAAAACAGAGGTGCTTACAAGTTTAGTTGGGTTATCTAAGAAATATAGTAGTAAATGAAAGGGTTAGAAGAATAAACATAAAAGACTAAGGTAAGAATTAAACTAGGAAAGGAAAAAAAAAAATTAAACTATTGTGAATAAGGACATAAGAACAAGAAACAAACAAGACTCATGTCACCAATGGAAATGATTGTATGAATGAAAAGAAAACACAAAAAAGAAAGGGGACTTTGGGTCCCTTCTTCCTCCAAGGGAGGGCTCTTGGACCCCCAATATTGAGCTCTTCTTACAACTTGAAAACTTGAAAGAAATGGCGAAATAATCCCAAGCTAACCCACTCAAAAGGTGATGTGGATTGCCCAAATTAAATGATGCTAGTATGCTCCTGATGAGAAAAGAGGTTTCCCTAATAGAATTGCAGCAACATAACCTTGCAAATGAATTCCTTGAAGATGTAGTGCACCCATGGTCTTGTTTTATAACACCACTTTGAGGTATTGTGCAACCAACTTTTAGTGTGAAAAGGGGATGTTTAGGGCACCTTTAGGTCATTGACCAGCCACCTAGCCGGATCCAGCCAAGATTTGGATTCCAAATTGACTTGGGAGCTGAACCAGAAGTGGGTGGGAGACCGACCAACGTCATAAATGCATCGTTCTCAGGTGTGCACAGCTTTTAGCGTCCACAGTTGCGCATCGTGCACATGTGCACTTTTCCTACATTTCTTGATGGCACATGTGCACGCGTGCCCTATATAGTCATAGTGCATCCTGATTTTATAACTGGTTGTGTAGTTTTGGACCTTATATAAATTCTTTTTTGGTAATTTTGGTCCATGGGTGAACTAATAGTTGTTTGAAGATGCTGGATTCTTGTAACCATTTTCGGACTAAATTTCAGTGATAACAGATGCCCCCTGATGGATGAGGTTAGGAACATACGGATAGCAGAAATTCATCAATGTTTCTTCTACTAAGAGTACCTTTGTAAGAAAGAGTGATAGTGAGAGTATCAAGAGTGACTCATTGGAGGTTGAAGGGAACTTGTAGGACCCAAACTTTCGTAAGGTGTTGAAAATAAATTGTTTACAAATGAGGTGGGCATGCCCCATGCTTGTGTCATGTAACTCCAAAAAGGGTGTTGTACAATAACTAAAACTGTGTGTTGATGTAGAAAACTACAATGCCCTCGGGGGTGGTTTTGATAAAGGAAGAGGATAATTCTGATGAGGAACAATACTCTGAATAGTAGGTAATGACACCGGTAATAAGTATCACAGATTCTGTAGGCATTGATAGCCCAACAAAGTTTAGACGTGTTCGGCAAATATAAAAAACAACTGCAATAGTCACAAAGTAAGACCCATCGTAACATGAGAAAGTTTTGAATTCAAATGTTATGGGGGTCAACGATAGCAGAGAGAAATGATGGTTCTCCCTGTGTCGTTCGAGACTCCTCATTTTAAAGGTAATGAGAGTCAAGATACTATCGCCCTTCTAGAAATTGTGCTGATGTTGACAAAAAGGGAGACGCAACTCCAAGAAGAAAAGGGCTTCGTGAAATCCACTAGGTGAGGTCATGAAATAAGGAGGTACATGGAAAATGTCAAGATGCGTGGAGACTCAAGACTACCCTTGTTTGGTAATATATGCAAAGTATAAGTGGTCGTGACCGTTCAACTAGGTGGAGTGTCAGGGGGACAATGAGACATGGGATAAGTTGTCCCAAAGGCAGGGAAAAGTGAACAAACTTAGAGAGCAGAGGTAGGTGGCCTGTGGGATACTCAGAGTTTATGGACGATGTCAACAAGGGTAGGTGATAAGGAATGCCCCAACCAAGGGTGATATGGGTTGTGTTTTCGAAAAAGGAATAAGGTTGCCAAAGGTGAAGACAAAAAGCTATGTAAGATGCTAGAAACAATGGCTTAATCACAAAAAGAATTAAGAAATTAGTGGGGATAATAATGCAAATACAGAAATAGGTGTCCTAGTGTGAGATGGCGCAAATTGGTTAAAAAACAAGTGGGGGGTTGGGGCCCGATAGGTGGGTTTCTATAGTAGTTAAATGTATGGAGGGCGATCTGAAGATGGGAAAACTGGTGGTGGATGAAATGGATGGTAAATGATGCTACGAGAGTGCAATCAAAATAAAACCATGAGGAAGTTCCCTAGGAGTCCATTGGGTAGGCTAGAAAAATGAGGAAAAGGAGTATGTGGTTGATTCGTGACATGATGTAAGACTATCGGGACTCCCATCCCTAAAGGTTGAAAACAACATGAGTATCAAAGTGCCAAGGGGGGCTATGAATGGGACAACTCATGTGGGGGAGAATGCTATCGGGTGACAGTACCCAAAATGAAGTGGAGGTGACAGTACTGCAGAACCGGATATAGGGACCCTAAAGGAAAATTTCAGAGGGTGTGATTGGAGATGCAATTGATATTCAGAGGGAATGATTACATGCCAGTGTTGATTATATACCTGAAGGGGTCACACTGGTGTGTGATGACCAGGTACCTACACACATGACAACCAAATACCTGACATGAACAATAGCTGAAGATAATCAAACATATAACCATTTATGTGATAATTTTGAACATGAGCATGTGTACCTGAACGGGGTATGGAAAAATGGCTCCGCACGGGCTGAGGATTAAAAATGGCTTGGGGAATGTCTTGATGTAAATGATGGGGTGCTGATCTTGTGGCTGAAGATGGATCAAAAAATGAATGCTCGGAGCTCCCAGAATTGAGTCTGGAAGTTTGGCAAAAAAGGCCTATATATAGTTGTAGGGACCACATTGCCACCTCATTTTTACTTGCTGCTATAGTGGTTAGAGAGGAGATTGTAGAGTAGATTCAGAGATTCCAAGAGTGCAAGGAAGATGATCCAAGAGGTGCGAGAGTCAGGTTAGTGGTCTCATCCTCCTGTACAGTAGTTAGGTGTCAATTTTTGGGTAGGACCATATGGATGGTCATATGGTGGGTTTTTAGGGTTGTGGCCCCCAAAATGCCCAGGCGATCAATGGTAACCAGCACATGAATGCGCGGATGTAATGGGCATAGCCACGTGGGGGGGTGCACTATTTGGGAAAACAAGCATGCATGGGGTGAGCACATGTTCCAAACACAACCTTGCATATGTGTGCGCCTATTTGAAACATAGTCGTGCATATGTGCGCGACTGTGTTGCTGATAGTTACACATGAGTGCGCAACTATGTAGTGAAAAAGAGTGCACTGACTGCACACTTGTGGGCTTAACAAGAGTGCATACATGCGTGCATGTGGGGTAAATAGGTGTGCATGTCTGCGCACCTGTGGGGAAAACAACCACACCTTTGAGGCAAATATGAGGGTGAGAAAACTTATCTCCTTTTTTGGGGGGGGGGGGAGATTTTGGTGTTTTTGTGATGGTTGATCGAGTACTGTATATGTAGATGTAGGTGATAATTTGGGATGATGTCGATCTATTGGAGAGAGAGGGACTGGGCCTGACTGAGGGAGGCCATGACGGATGAGGAGCCAGTGGTTCATGGTGATTTGGTCGCCTGTGGGCTGCTGAAGTTTTTTGAGTGCCCACTGTTGAGGGCACAAGAGTATCTGTTACAATTCCTGATATCGATGTGGATTCCAGAGTTGCAATGTTTTATTGTGTGTGAGGAGCACTTGGAATTATCTACTGAGGAGGATGTCTATTTTTTGACTGGGCTCCCTTTTAGGGGAACCCTGCTGCCAACCGAGCCAGTGGTAGTTGGAGAGGGGCAGTTGGCTACCCTTGCCCAGACATATTGTTTGGGAGAGGATTTTGTGTCTGGGTCAGTGGTGAGGATTGGGGCGATGGATGCCTTGGTACATCGTTGCATGGTAGCGATGGTTGTGAGAGTGTATGGGTCACTCACGACTCAGTGTATCAGTAGTGGCCAGCTGAGGATCATGTAGTGAGCACTAGGGGGTGAGAATTTTGCCTGGGGCTTTATCTTGCATGCCAAGATGGTGGGAAAACTCACCAGGTGTTGAGCAGTCGACTCAGGGGATTTTTCCTTTGGATCTATCCTGGTGGCTTGGTTTCTAGAGAGGGTGTCGATGTTGCACTTGAGAGTTTTGTTAGACCCTCTGGGAGCACGAGAACCATGACTGTGGCAGTGGTCGACAATTTTGGTTCATCATGGGGGTGGGGAGGGTGGCCACTACTTCACGACCGAATCTGTAAAGGTGTGGCATCAGATGCCACAAATCATATTGCAGTTTCCATATAGTGGGATAGATTTCTGTGATGACCCTGAGATGATATTACCTCTGGGAGAGTTATTCGATCATCGAGGTATGATGTGTTGGTTGCTGGTTTTTTTGATTTGTTTTTTAGATAGTATAGCACATGGTTGATATTTGTATGGATGTTGATGCTATCATGTGGTTGTTTGTGTAGATGTGAGACAACGTGGATGAAAGGTCAAGTTGATCAGAGTGACAGCCTGCTAGGGGCCTATGAGACCACCACGGGGAGAGTTTTGAATAGGGGAGAGGCGACGTCAAGAAGATGTTGGGGCGAGGCTCAGTGATGATGATAGAGCAGCTTGGAGATGTCGTTATGATGACCCCATGGAAAGGTTGTCAAATGCACCTCCGGTCGAGGCCAGGGGAGAGTTTGATGATTTTCGCCACTGACTAGAGGTGGTTCTACAAGGAGTGCCTGAGAGGATGTGGGTGCGGATCCAAGATGAGGGGATCCTGGAGTAGTGTATTGGGTTGTCAGCGTAGTCACAAACCTTGATCTGCAGAGCAGTTGTAGTCAGAGCTGCGATGACTGGACGGTTTCCTTTGGGACTTGAGGGACCTAGAGCTAGTGGGGTAGCTCCGCAAGAGGGAGGACCTGGTGCTGGAGAACTAGAGGTGCCTTGAGGGCTACTAGATATGTAGTTGTGTATCTGATATAGGCTAGTGATCCAGTTTTGTATAGTTGTGACATCCAGTTTTGTATTGGTATGGATGAGGTGATTCAACTGCTTACAGGTGATGTACTAATTTTGTAAAAACTTTATGACATGTGGACTGATATATATATATATATATATATATATATATATATATATGGATATAAATTTTTGGATATTTGTGTACATGTGTGATTTGTTTGTTGTTGATGATTTTTTTTTTTTTTTGATGTAGTGGATGATGTCTAATCTATATGTTGTGATAGACTTCTGATGGTTTATGTGTATGTGAAGATGTCTTGATGTGATATATGCCAATCTAGTATAATGTTAGCAATGTTATCTACTATTTGATTGAATTTTCTTGGGATATGTGTAAATGTAATGGAATCAAAATGTCGAGATAAAATTCTAACCTGCAGGTATTTGCGAAAGAGGAAAGGATCACAGACACAGTATACATTGTTGAGATGGAGGATGACAAGTTGGGAATCTAATAAGACGCTAAGGTGATGAATATGGAAATGATTGACCTGAATGAGGAGACCAATGATGACGGTGTACTCTGCTTGATTGTTGGTGGTTGAACCTAAACATATGTCGCAGGTGTGGAGAAGGTTATGTGAAGGTGAATAGAGGGCCCAAGCAGTCGAAGCGAGATTCTGTGTCCAACGGCTAGCTCCTTCGGCGTAACCGATGTGGTAGACCGATGGAGGTGGTATCTGTCAATAACACGAGTGATAGATTAGATGGAAGGTATGGATAAAAGAAGACTAAAAACTCTACAAAATACGTACAAAAAAGAAAAATCCTAGTGTAGTATAGCTATGCTCAGGCATAAAATTTCTTTAAGTACAACCTGTTGATGGGTTCCTTGAGAGGATAGCCTTCGGGGGAGGCCAAGATGTATGCACCTTTAGTGAGGCAATGATGGATGATGTACGGTCCATGCCATAGGGACTCAAATTTTCCATGGCTAAGGGTATCGTGAGTGATATCGTAAGAGAGGATGAGGTCTCCTTCATTAAATGAGCGAAGGTTGACATGGCGATCAAAGGTGGCCTTTGATCATTTTTTGGCTACTTCATTGTTTTGTAATGAAGATCGACGATATTCATCCAAGGATTCTAAGTTCAGCAAATGCTTCTCTATTGGGGTAGTGTCGGGTAATATCTCAATAGTGGTGCGTAAGGTGGGAATTTCACACTCAATGGAAAAAGTGGCCTCAACCCCGTGGACTAGATGAAAAGGTGTGAAACCAGTGGCAGTTTTGACTACTGTGCGATAAGCCCAGAGCGCGGAAAATAACATATGATGCTAATTAGTTTTATGTTTGTTAACCATGCATTGAAACATGGTTTTAAAGACCTTATTAACTGCTTCTACCTGTCCATTGGATTGAGGGTAGTATGGTGAGGCAAAATCTTCAGAGAAGCCTAACCGGGAAGAGATTTCCATGAAAATATCATTCTCAAAATGTTTCCCGTGATCAGAGACTAGTTGGAGTGGTACTCCAAAGTGGGATATGACGTGGTTAAAGAAAAAACGCGTTGTTGTGTCAGTGGTGTTGTTGAAGGTAGGCATGGATTCAACCCACTTGGTAAAGTAATAAACTGCAATGACTATGTATTTGTGTCCCTTGCTGGATGTAGGGTTGCAAGTCATGAAGTTGATGCCCCATTTACAAAAGGGACCAATAGTGATGACTGGGTGTAGAAGAGCAGGTGGTGCATGTGATTTGTTGGCATAAAGCTGGCATTTATCACATCATTTCATGGCATGGATGCAGTCGTGAAATAATGTAGTCCAAAAGTAACCTACACAGATGATTTTCTGAGTGGTGGACAACCCTAAGAGATGGCCTCTGCAAGCATCGTTGTGGCAATCATTCAATACTCTGTCGGCCTCGTCAATATTTAAGCATCAATGGAGTATGTTTTCAAATCCTTGCCGATATAAGATGTCCCTGACGAGGATGTAGCGAGGTGCCTGGTGACAAATACATCGACAATCATCTCTAGAGAGGTGGTTTCCAAATTTTTTTGTTCGGAGATAGACAAGAAGATATCCATACCAAGGGTCATCTGAGGGGATAAAAAAAAATATGTTCATCAGGGAGGTTAGTATTGACTGGTGGACTGGTAGTGTCGGAGGGAAAAGCCGTGATAAGTTCATCAAGGATGAGATATTTCTTGCTCTTTGGTGTTGAAAATTCTAGATCATATTCCTAAAGGATGACAATTCATCTAGCAAATTTACCGGTAATTTGTCAACGACTGAGCAAGTATTGCATGGGGTTGGAATCTACAATGACTTTGGTAGTTCGAAGCATAATGTAATGGTGCAGTTTCTGGACTATGAGGACAACTGCGAGGGCTATATTTTCTTCATAATTTACTTCAAGGGTGTTCCTGAAAGGTTTTTACTAATGTAGTAAATCACATGCTCACATGCATCATCCCCTATTTGGACGAGCACTCCTGCTACTGAAATGGCTGAGGATGATATGTAGAGGACATAATCGTGGTTATAGTCAGGTGGAGTAATCAATGGGGTGTTGGAGAGAGCCTCGTTGAGATCATCAAAAGTAGTTTGGGCATGTTTATCCCATTGAAATGGGATGTCAGGATGAAGTAAGCGAAGCAAGCCATGTGTGTGAGTAGCATAATCTGGGACGAAGCATCGTAAAAAATTAGCTTTGCATTGAAGGCTCTGTAGTTGGCATAAATTTTGTGGGGGTGGAATTTCTGTGATGGCTTGGACTTTCAAGTGGTCCATAGTAATGCCACATTGGGAAACTATGAACCCAAGAAGGCACCCAGAAGTGACGCAAAATACGTATTTGAGGGGGTTCAAGCGGATATTTTACTGAGGACACCTGTGGAATATGATTATTCATAGATCATTGAGATGCTGAGTGTGCTTCTTAGATCGAATGATGAGGTCATCAAAGTATTTGAGGATGATATGAGACAGATAGTGAAAAATGTATGTCATGGCCCATTGGAAAGTGGCATCGGCATTCTTGAGGCCAAATGGCATGACACGATACGCAAAGGTGCCCCAAGGGGTTGTGAATGTAATTTTGTACTAATCGGTGGGGTGAATTTGGATTTGGTTGTAACGAGAGAAACCATCCATGAAGGCCAAAGTCTCGTGACCTGTGCAATCATCGATTATTTGGTCAATGAAGGGTGTTGGAAAGTTGTCTTTGGGACAAGCGTGATTGAGATCGAGGAAGTCCGTACAGACACGGATAGTGCCATGTTTTTTGTTAACAGGGACAGGGTTGGAGACCCATGACATATAGGCTATGGGGTAAATGAACCCTACAACGTGTAGTTTGTCAATCTCGGCTTTGATGGCCGCTGCTTTGGATGGGTGTAGCAGTCATTGTTTTTGGCGGACAAGTGTGATATCAAGATAGGTATCTATGCAATGTTTGACAATAGAGGGATCAAGGCCAAGCATCTCTATGTATGACCAAGAGAAAATGTCCTGATATTCCTGGAAAAGGGCTTTGTAGGCGGTGATTTCTTCTGGAGAACATGCAGCGCCAATGGTGATTTCCTTGATAATTCCATATTTGATGGAAATATCTATTTTGATGGTTGGGGATATATTGGCCATATTGCCTTCCTAGAAAGAATCGAGGGTAGGGATAGGGTTATTGAACCAATCTATATGCCCTGATGGGAGAAAATATTTGGTTTTGACTACGTATATGGGGTGTTGGTTAGGAGGCGTGAAGGGTTCCTGTGAAATAAAGAGCGCTCTGTGGTGGAGCGTGTCCCATGGGCAATCAAGGGTAGTTAACTCCTTGAGGATATCTTCATCACAATGAAATTGGTGTGAATATAGGGGATCAAGAGGAGTGACCTCGGTGACTTTCACTGTGGCATTGTCTCCTTTTGATAAAGACGTAGGGGGATTGATGGAGGGGAATTGCAATGGTTCACTCGACATGAACCAAATATCCAGATATTATGGGTTAAAAATGGTAGTCGGGCATAGAATGTTCGTGGGGAAATGAATTGGAGAATTGGGGGGATTTGGGGGTAACTCCTCATATAAATAATCTAGGAACCATGGGGGAGAATGGAGTGCCTTAGGTTCTGGTGAGAAGATATGAACCATATCAATTGATGGGGTAAGGGTATTTATCGGATCTGTTGGAGGAGGGGGGGTATGATTTTGAATAGGGGCCAGTTGAAGATGCCTGTATTCAATGATCATAGGACATTGATATGTGAAATGATCAAGTGATTTGCATAGAGAGAAAGGAAATCTCATGCATTCGATAACTGAGGTTGTGACATAATGGATGTCGGTGACAGGAGTTGAGGTGGGTGTTTGCTGAAAGCTCTGGCATACAACTGTTAGTGTCTATCGGAATTGAGATAACACTGGACAATGGTGTGTGTAATGGCCATATTTTGAATAGATAGCGCATGGAAATTTGGTTCGCAGTCCTTTGTTACTTGTGTTCTCTAAGATAACAACAATACTAGAGGAAGCGATGAGCGGTGGTGGTGTTCAAGGGAGTTGGATGAGATTACGTAACTTGGGGAGAGATGGGCATTTGTTGGTGGGGTGTCCATATTTTTCTCATAACGTGCAAGGAGGTTGGATGCATGGGGGAAGTGGAGGTGTGGGCTCCTTCTTCTTTCACCTGCCCCCATATGTAGCAGGGGGGTTAGTGAGTGGGGGTCTAGGGGGTATGGTGGGAGTGAGTATGGGAATATGCATTGGGATTCCTTCTGTTTGGGGAGGGAGGGATGGTTGAGGAACCATCTCAGGTGGATGTAAATACCAAACTGGGATTGCTAGCACCATTAAAGGAAGGGTAAGTGTTGCAGCGACCTGGAAAGATTGTACACCTGGTGGGGGGTAAAAGAAAGGGATTTGGGTAATGGCTTGGGGGACTGTTTCCCAAACCGAGATATGGCCCTGGGGAAGATCAGGAACAAGTTGAGTTGAATTAGTTCTAGGGGATTCCTCAGGGAGAAGGTCTGCAACTAGTGGGACATCAGGGATGAAAGAGGCCTCAGTGGGAGGGAGGTTAGTTTCAGTTGTCGTTCTGTTGGAGGATATGACACATACTTGTGCTGAGGGATGGAGGAGTGGTGGTGCTCTGTGGTATGTCCCTAGCAAGGATGGGTCTTTGAAGATTTTAGGGCCCATCTCAATGAGTGGATAGGCATCGGGATTAGTGTGGATTAAAGGGAGGATGTTATTGATGTTGGATGAAGGGTTAGGATCATAATGTGATACTTGATTGATGGTAATGATCTTTCGATTATGGGGAAACATCATGGTTCAGAACACAGAAGAGGCGACGACCTTCATAGCATACATGTAGCTATGACCAAACAAGATATTGTAGTCGAGTGAGGCATCGATAACCTCGATGTCAATCAGAACAGTTTTTCTCCCAAGCTTGATGGAGACATTTTGGAAGAGTCCTTCGGGGGATGAGGGTCTGCCATCATAGGCTCTTAAGGTAATGGAAGATGGTATGAGTTCGAGGGAACCAAGTTTATACCATATGTATTTGGACATGATACAGGTGGATGCACCTTCATCAATGATGCATCAGTGAACTGTAATGTTCCGAATTTTTACAAGGATTTGAAAAGCAATAAGAGCGGGGAGGCGAGGTTCTCTACTGTCGAGGTCAAATGTGATGAGTCGGGTACTGGCAGGGTCGACTGCTCCCAGGGCGGAAAGTAAGGAATTTTTCTAGGTGGGAAAGTTTGAAGGACTTCTAAGACTAACATGGCAACCGAAGATTGTGCCAAGTCATCGACCAAACTGTCATTATGAGCTTCCATAGCTTGAGGATTGTGTACATTCTTGCGTAATGGAATGCGATGAATATGAAGGGGGGTTCCAGTATTAGGGCGAGGAATTATGAGAGGGAGTTCGATTGTGACTAGAATTGCTTCTAAGTTGGTGGGAGAAGATTCAGGGGGTGTTCTATACTGACGACTGTGAATTTGCAGGAGGATTTCTTCCTCACTGGTAAGGAGGATAGTGTGATCGGTAGAGGTGCCCATATTGGGATACTGTCCCAACTATGGTGGGGTAGGTTGCATGTTTGGTTGGGTATTTATCACCCCTTAGTGTGGGATGGGGTTTTATAGTACAGCTGGGGGGGTTGTTGCACATATGCTTGTGGGGCCTGCTGAGGTGCAGGCAGTGTTGAGGGATGTGGTCCATTCACAAAATATTTCATGCACTTAAAGTCAGCGATTTAGGGGCAATGATGAGTATAGTGACCAAACTCACTGCAAAGGGCACAAGGGATGGTGGTCCTAACATTGTTGTTGTTCCTTCCTTAAAGTTTATTTTTGTTTCCCCCTTGGGGGTTTTGATTCCCCTGGTTTTGGTTTCCCCTGGAAGATTGGTTCTACTAGGGTTGGTTCTGGTTTCCTCCTGGTCTTGGATTATTATTGGTCTGACTTTTTCATTTCTTTCTGGTATTGTTCGATTGACGGGGTGGACTTTCTGTGTTTAGCTGTTCAAAATTTTGATATTGCTAAATGGGAGAGGGTTGAACAAAATTAACCCCAGCGTGTGTTCGCCCTTGTGGTGGAGCCATAGGCTGTGGGGGGGTAGAAAATGGAAAGTACAGATTATGTTGAGGCAATTCTCCATAAGGTACATAGGAGGGCATGGCGCTTTCACTAGTGCTTAGGGTATAGGCTAAGGTAGAGGGAGTATCGACACTTGGTTGGATAGGTGGGTGGTTTAGGGGTGTCGGCGGGGGTCCACTTATGGGTGGAGGCAGGGAAACAGGGTATGGTTTTTGATAAGGGGGAGGAGGATAATAAGGGATTCCTCCATATTCCGGTAGATATTGAGGTGTGCCATACATGGGTGGTTGTTGAGGTAGTGGGTTCTGGTGTGTAGTGTTACCAATCAATTTGTATGATGAGTGAGACATTCTAGGTTTGTCTTGGCCAAATGGCATGGGTCTTGGGGTGTCCAGGAGTACCATGTATAGGTATTTGGACTAGGCGTAGATGAGTTCAAACTGTTGGGTCTTGCTAATGGCTTCTTCGTCAGTCTGGGAGAAGGTGGAAACCACATCTTTGGCAAGGAGGGAAACAAGTGATTTGAGGAACCAATTGAGACACTGTTGGGGGGTAGTGTTAGCTTTGCAGAGGCTACGTTGCCAACGTCATTCGTGGATGTGGTTGGCAATATGTGTAGAGGTGATTTGTTTGAAATCTGAGAGTAGTTCAAGGCCATTGTCATGATGAACGGGTAATTGAAAGAAGGTCAAAATGTTTTGGTCAATGATTCAAAAGTCGCTTGGGACCCATATTTTTATTCGACATACCATTTGGTGGAAGGGCCAGTGACTGTATGTTGACATAACCTCAATCAGATGGAATCGTCCATGATGTTGTTCAAATAACACCATAGGTGAAATGTCATGATATGGTTGGCAGGATCATCTCTTGCTTTTCCTTCAAACTTGGGGATGTATGAAGGGAGTTTGGTAGACATTGCAGGCCATGTGGGGTTGTGTAATATGGGATCATTGGTGAGTTTAGTAAGATCGAGTATGTTGAGGGAAGCTAAATATGGCATATGGGGTGGTGGCGTAGGATTAGTTTCAGACATAGTGTGAGTGTTCTAAGTACCTGACCCTCATTGGGAGTGAGGTTAGTTTCAATTGTCATTCTGTTGGAGGATACGACACATACTTGTGTTGAGGGATGGAGGAGTGGTAGTGCTCCATGGTATGTCCCTAGCAAGGATGGGTCTTTGAAGATTCCAGGGCCCATCTCAATGAGTGGATAGGCATCAAGATTAGTGTGGATAAAAGGGAGGATGTTATCTATGTTGGATGAAGGGTTAGGCTCATAATGTGATACTTGATCAATGGTAATGATGTTTCCATTATGGGAAAACATCATGGTTCAGAACATAGAAGAGGTGACGACCTTCATAGCATACATGTAGCTACGACCAAACAAGATATTGTAGTCAAGTGGGGCATCGATAACCTCGATGTCAATCATAATGGTTTTACCCCTGAGCTCGATGGGGAAATTTTGGAAGATCCCTTTGGGGGATGAGGGTCTACCATTGTAGGCTTTTAAGGTAATGGCAGATGGTATGAGTTTGGGGGAACCAAGATTCTGCCATACAGATTTGGACATGATACAGGTGGATGTGCCTTCATCAATGATGCATCGGTGAACTGTAATGTTCTAAATTTTTACAGGGATTTGAAAAGAAATAAGAGAAGGGAGGCAAGGTTCTCCACTGTCAAGGTCAAATGTGATGAGTCGGGTACTAGCAGGGTCGACTACTCCCAGGGAGAAAAGTAAGGACTTTCATTGGGTGGGAAATTTTGAAGGACTTCTAAGACTGACATGGCAGTTGAAGATTGTGCCAAGTCATCAACCAAACTGTAATTATGAGCTGCCATAGCTTGAGGATTGTGTACATTCCTGTGCAATGGAATGTGAGGAATACGAAGGGGGGTTTCAGTATTAGGGCGAGGAATTATGAGAGGGGATCCGATTGTGACTAGAATTTCTTCTGAGGTGGTGGGAGAATATTCAGGGGGTGTGCTATACTGACGACTACACGTTTGTAGGAGGACTTCTTCTTCACTAGTAAGGAGGATAGTGTGATCGACAGAGGTGCCCATATTGGGATATTGTCCCAACTGTGGTGGGGTAGGCTGCATGTCTGGTTGGGTATTTATCACCCCTTGGTGTGGGATGGGGTTTTCTAGTACAATTGTGGGGGGTTGCTGCACATATGCTTGTGGGGCCTACTGAGGTGCAGGCAGTGCCGAGGGATGTGTTCCATTCACAAAATCTTTCATGCGCTTAAAGTCAGTGATTTGGGGGAAATGGTGAGTACAGTGACCAAACTTATCACAAAGGTCACAAGGGAAGGTGGTCCTAACATTTTTGTTGTTCCTTCCTTGATGTTTAGTTTTGTTTCCCCCTTGGGTTTTTTGATTCCCCTAGTTTTGGTTTCCCCTAACAGACTAGTTATGTTGAGGTTGGTTCTGGTTTCCTCCTGGTCCCGAATTATTATTGTTCTGATTTTTTCCTTTCTTTCTGGTATTGTTCGATTGATGGGGTGGATTTTCCATGTTTAGCTATTCAAAATTTTGATATTGTTGAATGGGAGAGGGTTGAACAAAATTAACCCCAGCATGTGGTGGCCCTTGTGGTGGACCCATAGGCTGTGGGGGGATAGAAAATGGAAAGTATAGATTATGTTGAGGCGATTCTCCATAAGGTACATAGGAGGGCATGATGCTTTCACTAGTTCTTAGGGTATAGGATGAGGTACAGGGAGTACCGACACCTGGTTGGATAGGTGGGTGGTTTAGGGGTGCCGACGGGGGTCCACTTATGGGTGGAGGCAGGGAAACAAGGTATGGTTATTGATAAGGGGGAGGAGGATAATAAGGGATTCCTCCATATTCTGACAGATATTGAGGTGTGCCATACATGGGTCATTGTTAAGGAGGTGGGTTGTGGTGTGTAGTGTTACCAATCAATCTGTCTATTGAGTGAGACATTCCAGGTTTGTCTTGGCCAAATGGCACGAGTCTTGGGGCGTCCAAGAGTACCATGTATAGGTATCTGGACTAGGCATAGATGAGTTCGAACTATTGGGTCTTGCTAATGGCTTCTTCTTCAATCTGGGGGAAGGTGACAGCCACATCTTTGGCAAGGAGGGAAACAAGTGATTTGAGGAACCAATTGAGACACTGTTGGGGGGTAGCGTCAGCTTTGCAGAGGCTATGTCGCCAACGTCATTCATGGATGTGGTCGACAACATGTGTAGAGGCAATTTGTTTGAATTCTGAGAGTAGTTCAAGGCCATTGTCATGACGAACAGGTAATTGAAAGAAGGCCAAAAATGCTTTGGCCAAGAATTTAAAAGTCTCTTGGGACCCGTATTTTTATTCGACATACCATTTGGCGATTGGGTCAGTGAGTGTACATTGAAATAACCTCAATTGGATGGAATCGTCCATGATGCTGTTTTAGGAACACCATAGGTGAAATGTCATGATATGGTTGACAGGATCATCTCTTTCTTTTCCTTCAAACTTGGGGATGTGTGAAGGGAGTTTGGTAGGCATTGCAGGCCATGTGGGGTTGTGCAATATGGGATCATTGGTGAGTTTAGTAAGATCCGGTATGTTGAGGGAATATAAATATGGCATATGGGGTGGTGGCATAGGATTAGTTCCAGACATAGTATGAGTGTTCTGAGTACTTGACCCTTGGAGGGGACTAGGTGGGTTTGTACTTCCCCCTTGAGAGGAAGTTATCCCCCTACTTACGTGTAAAGGAGAGCGAGTGGAAGGTGGACCTTGTGAATTGGACCCAAGTAAGGTGGAACCAAGCAAAGTTGATCCCAAGACAATGGCACTCACAGGAGTGTGAGAAGGTGGAGCTAATGAGTTGGCAAGACTAGGAACTCCCCCTAGAATAGTAGGGATATTTAGCAAGCATATGGAACGATGGGGGTTCTATGGGTCTCCTATGATGTCTGACTAGCTAAGTGAATGTGTGAAAATGGTGGTGAGAGAAATAAATAAACAAGAGCCTTTGCTGCAATTTTTTTTTTTTTTTTGAACTTTACATGATATATATCCAAATAAAATGTAATCAGAAGGGCATCATACATAAAGTGTTTTGATAAAAAAGCATATATGTGGATAGGTGGATTTTTTCCATGTGGGGGAACAAAGAAAACAAATGCTCGTGTCCTAAAAGATGTAATGTCCTTCCTCTCAAAATAGCACTGGACCTTCCAGTAGCACCTTACAGTGGGGTCT
Source organism: Picea engelmannii (assembly GCA_009831015.1). Classification (NCBI taxonomy): domain Eukaryota; kingdom Viridiplantae; phylum Streptophyta; class Pinopsida; order Pinales; family Pinaceae; genus Picea; species Picea engelmannii. The sequence goes on from ML803150.1 coordinate 56,643, forward strand.
GAAGTCACCAGAAGAGAAACTAGTGAAGGATGAAACAATCAGTTATAATGAGGGTTAGAGTGGGCATATCCCAAAAGAACTAGCAATATTTCCCAATAGCCAGACAAAATTCGATCAAGGTGCAATTGTAGCCCACAATTGCCACCTAGGTAGATGTCCTAAAATTTGGTCACTAGGTACCTTGGTCAAAGTGCGACATTTATATTTTCGGCCTAAGAAATGGGTCATGGGCTGGATCATGTCCAAGAGGTGGGTGCCGCAAGGGGGGACACACAGAACAACTGGACCTCAACCTTCAACCCTTCACGGGTATCTCCTTGCCTTATGGTGTTAGGAACACTTGAATTGGAGGATTTAAAGTTCCCTATTTGACAAATTCTATTGTTTTGAAAATGTGAGAACCAGATAACGAGGAGTTATTTGGATGCCTATCCCCGAAATCATACCTAGACTAAAATATTTCTTTTGGCACCTCCTGTGGAGGAAAAATTAGTGAGTTTTTAGAAAAAGATTAGATGTGGTTGTTCGAGAGATTGGGGGTGTGAGCCAATCTCATTGAAATTAAGTGGGAGTGGATAGTTTCGTCAAGAAAAGGGTGGGGTGTTTCAAAATCCCTTTTGAGGAAACTTACTTCAACCTCCACATTTCGAGATGAAAACTATGTGAGTGAGAAGTGACTTTTGTGTGTGAATGAGTGAAAGTGTGCCAATTTTTAATGAATTAGGTGTCACCTTGCTGCATGTGGACTTCGCTTGGTCTTTGCAGGTCTTTGATTACCTATTTAACTAAATGTCATTGGCACAACCTTGAGGAATTCAAAAGTCCCTAGGAATCTAGCATGTGGACATGTGGGTCCTTTAATATTCATTTAACTCCCTAATGTGATTTAATCTAATAAATATTTGAAACTATCCTAGATTGTGATCATGTGGGCATGTATGGGCCCATTACAAAACCTTTAAACTTCCCTAGTGATTTAATCTAAGAAAGTAAATTTCAACACTATCCTATCTTTGTAGCATGTGGGCATGTATGGGCCCATTATAATCTTGAGATGTGTTTGAAAAATAAACTAAGAGGAGTCCCGAGGGGGCTATTGTCCTCTCCTAAATATTTTATCTTTTTAAGGCAGATGAAATTGTCTTTCAACCTCTTTCTGATTCTCAAGATCGCTTTGGAGCGTGAGAGAAGAGAATACTCAATGTTTGATATCCAATTTCTAGTCCCAATGCAAGTTTTATATGTAATGCAGAATGATTCCAACTTTTAGTCAAAGAAATCCATCCATGTGGCGAAATAAAAAGCGAAAAGAGGAAAAATAATGATTTTTTAACCCCTAAGTGCCTATGTGTTTTGACTAATCCCTTTATATGAGAGGGAATGTAAGTGTGGTGCAGATTACAACATGCATGGAATCATCTTTAAGAAGGCTATGGGCCTCCAACAGATCATAAAAAAGCTTAAAATGTGTACATTTTTTCACAGGTGCATGGGTTTCATACTAGACATAGGCGCTCTGAGTGCCAATGCACAAACTGAAAAAGAATTTTGAGTGCAGGTGCACAGAAGGAGCTGAGTAATGTAGTGATTTTGGTGCATGTGCGCATGATGCATGACTATGGGCCAATAAACTCGTGCACAATTGTCACATGGCCATGAAGAAAATTCCAGATGGAATTCTCTCAACTCAGATTTGAATTTGATGTTTTGCAGGTTGGATTGGGCCGGTTATGGTACCTATAGGTTAAATAAGTAAAAAGAAGAGCTAAAATAACCCAAATGGGGTAGGAAATTGATACCTGTCCCTAGTTGAGTCACCAATATCACCAATCTGTTGCTCCTCTTTTGTCACCTAAATGAGAAAAACAAAGGTGCTTACAAGCTTAGTTGGGTTATCTAAGAAATATAGAAACAAAGGAAAGGTTTAGAAGAATAAACATAAAAGACTACGCTAAAAATTAAACTAGGAAAGGAAAAAAAACAATTAAACTATTGTGCATAAGGACATAAAAATAAGAAACAAACAAGACTCATGTCACCAATGGAAATGATTGTATTAATGAAAAGAAAACACCAAAGAGAAAGGGGACTTTGGGTCCCTTCTTCCTCCAAGGGAGGGCTCTTGGACCCCCAAGATTGAGCTCTTCTTACAACTTGAAAACTTGAAAGAAATGGTGAAAGAATCCCAAGCTAACCCACTCAAAAGGTGATGTGGATTGACCAAATGAAATGGTGCTAGTATTCTCTTGATGAGAAAATAAGTTTCCCTCAGTTAATAGCAACAACATAACCTTGCAAATAAATTCCTTGAAGATGTAGTGCACCCATTGCCTTATTTTATAATACCACTTTGAGGTATTGTGCAACGCGCTTTTAGTGTGAAAAGGGGTTGTTTAGGGAGCCTATAGGTCTTTGACCAACCACCTAGCCGGATCCAGCCGAGATTTGGATGTCAAATCAGCTTGGGAGTTGAACCAGAAGTGGTTGGGAGGCCGACCAACATCATAAATGTGTCGTTATTAGGTGTGCACATATTTTAGTGTCCACAGTCGCGCATCATGCGTATGTGCACTTTTCCTGCATTTATTGACGGTGCATGTGCATGTGCACCCTGTATAGTCATAGCACATACTGATTTTATAACTGGTTGTATAGTTTTGGATCTTTTGGAAATGCTTTTTTGGTAATTTTGTTCCATGGGTGAACTAATATCTTTTTGACGATGTTGGATTCTTGTAACCATTTGTAGATGAAATTTCAGTGATAACATGGGGAACAATCATCTCTAACGAAAACATCCTCCACGATGCCAGGGGTTCTGGAGATATTAATAGGTATAGTTTCAGTGATAGTTTCCATATTACCCTTAGCATAAAACTCATGTGTAGCTAAGGGATTAATAGGACAAGACCTATCTCCAGTCATAGTCAAGGTGAATTCTCCTGCTTCTATTATGCTTAACTCTAGTAGGAAGTATGATAGGTGATGGAGATCATCCCATGGTTTGTCCAGACTAGTCATTGCTTAAATTGTTGCTTCGTCAGAGGGAAATACTAAGTCTAATGAATCGGTATCACCAAGAGAACCTTGAGCCCAAATAGGCTTTGGAATCGGATCTAACTCTTGTGCAAGAGTTGGATCAGTGTCGACCAAAGCTTGTTGGACTAAAGAGTATGCTACTTCGGCTGCGGACAAGGGCATGGACATGCTAGGGTGGCCTATCCCTTCCATCGTGGCTGATGGGGAAGGAAGTATCCACGGATCGTTGAAGTAAGTCATGTGAAACGATAAAACTTGAAAAATCTCAAGCTTATGGTGGTCTGATATGAACTTGACATCACCTTGAGGGGTCGGGTAATCGAAGGTACCCATCAAAGATGGGCACAAACCAACCCCTACATTGAATACACCCGGTTGAGGATTATCAATCATCGAGACCGCAGATGACCCCAGTGAAGGGTCAGGTTTGGAGAAAGATAATTGATCAATTGTCAGAATTCGGTCCTCGTGTGGAAACAAAAAGACCCATAAAACTATAGCAACCACTTCTTGCATGGCATAAGTCCAACTCCTTCCTAACAAGATATTGTAGTTGAGGGATGTGTTGACTACTTCTACCTCGACGCACATAGTCTTCCCTCCTTACTACACCAAAAAAGTGGGAATGATGCCATGTGGTCGGAATAAACGACCATCCAAAGTAGTGAGAAGAGTAGGTGATGGAGACAAAATGGGCTGGCCAATGGCCTTCCAACATGCCAACGACATGATGCATGTAGAGGTGCCCTCATCAACCACCATGCGGAAAATGTTCCGAGTAAACATTTTCATGGGGTAAGCCACTACTATCTGAAATGCTACATGGTAAGGCAGACAAGGTTTTAAGTTGGTTGTATCCAGCATGATTGTACTTGGATTACAAGTCTCAGTAGATCCTAAAGCAGCTAACAAAGCTTTCCTCTTGGAAGGGAAGCTTTGGAGGACCTCCAAAGTGGACATCGTACAAGGGGTTTGAGACAAATCCTCCACCACAGAATAGTTATGGGCAGCCCTTGCGTTTGGGTTATGAGAAGCTTTCTTGAACGTACCGTTTGGGATGCGTGTCATTGTTTTTCCCAAAGTCTTCTCGATCTCAAGAGGAAGAGATGGGATTTCATCTTCTTTTCCCTTCTCAAAAGTGCTTGTTTTACTGTAGTCATGCTCTCTAGTTGATATAAAAGCATCACCTTTCATCATATACAAATTCACGGATGCAGGATTATTCGAAGATGGAGAGGGTCCTTGACTGCCCCCTTCCGCACTTGTAGAGGCTTGGGTTAGGTTTTTCCCATGTTGAAATGGATTGGTTAACATGACAAGCTTTTTTTGTGTCACAAAATTTTGGGCCTTTGCAAGCTGAGGAAATTGGTGGTTCAAGTGGTCTTCTGCACACAGGTTGCATGGATACCTCACCTTCCATTTCTCATTGTTGTCCCCACCAACATTATTAGTGGGTTTCTTATCCCCCTTACCCTTCTTTCGTTGTTTTTTCTTTCCATAAATCTGTTGGGTGGCCTTTGGATTTGTCAATTGCACTGTGTGTACATCTGACATTTGGGTAGGGGGAGCAGCCAAAAAAGTAGTTTGGTTGGCCACTATGTGTTTTATAGACAATTGTTGCATTTGTTTGTCAGTTGTTCAGTGGGCTTGGTTTGTTTTGAACCTACAATATCATCGACATGTGGTCCAACTCTCTATCTGGTTTTATCAAGTATGGATCATGGTGCATCGAGGAAAACCTCGTATAGTAAACCAGACTGAGAATAAATTAGCTCAAGTTGTTGAACTCTCATGATGGCATCTTCTTCGAAAAACACTCCTGACATTGCGATGTCTTTGGATACCTGTGGGAACAAAGACTTAAGGAACCACTCAAGAAGGAATGTTGGTGGGACGGGTACCTTAATTAAACTCTTCTGGCGTCTCCACTCTCAGATGTGGTCAGAGATATGGTCCGCTTTTGTCTATTCAAAATTGGCCAGCAATTTTGTGCTGGCATTGTATCTCACAGGTAATTGGAAATGGTTTAGGAATGCCATTTCCACTTCATCCAAGGAAGAATATCTCAAGCGGTCGAGCTCAATGTACCATTTCGCGGCATTCCCGATGAGAGTGCATTGAAATAATCCCAATTGTATGGAGTCGGATTTCAACAAATTAGATGAGAACCAAAGATGGAAGGTGGTCACATGATCCCCTGGATCTTTGTTAGGCTTGGCCTTGAACTTTGGTATGTCTGAAGGCAAATTCGTCGACATAGGAGGCCAATGTGGATCATGACAGATGGGGTCATTCAACAATCTTGTCAATTCTGGAAAATGTAAAGTTGAAAAGAAAGGTATCTTTGGTTGTTGTTGATGATAACCATGGAAAAAGGGTCCTAGAGTTTGACTGACACTAGGTTTCTAGGAAAAGTTGGGTTTTTGGCTGGGGTTCTGGTAAAAACCATGGCCATGACCAGTGTACAGATTCTGCATGTGAGGAGACATCATCGACTAATTCCCAAAATAGGACATAGATGGTTGGGCGTGCATTACATTCGTAGGACTTTGGGAAGTGTTGCCCCATGCCGATCCCATGGGCATAGGCATAGAACCTTGTCCGGGGTTCCATTGGTTATGAAACGAATTTCCCTGGATCAACATTCCTGACGAGGGAATTGATCCCTACCAAGAATTCCAAGGCCCTGATGTGGAAGAAGTTCTTGGGTTTCCCCTTGTACAGGAATAGTACCCTGCGTAGGAATATGTTGTCCGTAACTGGGGTTGCCCCCAGTCAGGAAAGCGGCTGATGAGAAATTGTTGTTACCAAACACATCAAATAAAGAAAATGTTGTCGAACCTACCAGCATATTATGAGAAGGTGGTCCTTGAATCCCTTCTCCAAATAAACTATGGTGTGTGGGTGGCCCGACAGATTGCTAGTGGGTGCCACCGAGAGAAGGGGACGAAGGAGGTATATGAACTCCCCCATAAGGGAAAGCATTAAAAGGAGTTGAACTACCCCTCGTGTGTCCTTGCAGAGGAGTGTTAGATCTCCTTGCCCTCATACCTAAAGTCTGTAAAGTGGAGTAGGAAAGTACAGGACTTGTACCTGAGCTAGGAATCCCATATGAGAACAAAGGGTCTGTCGCACTCTGTGTGAAAGGGGTAGTGGCTTCCACCATAGACGGGATTGGACCACTGCTCGAGGTAGAGATAGTCAAGACCATGGTGGCTTAGACCGACGATAGTGGGTTAGGAGGTGGAATACCCCCTATGGTGACAATTGTAGTGGGAATTGAAGAATTCCCAGAAGAAGTGGTAGAATTTGTTTCCATTGTTGTGTGCAACACTGTCTAACACTCATAAGGATGAATCTATACAATGATAGGTGCCTAAAGATCAGTGGTTGGATTTTTGGATGGACCAAGAGCTTTTGCTCCAAGGTCTAAAATGATCGTTTCCTCCGGATGTTGGTCGGGTACAGTTTCCTATGACCTGATCTCTTCAAAAGACCCTTGTTGGTCTAGATTTCACCTTAGTGGTGGCAGAGGTGGCTCCAGTGTACTCGATGATAAGCCCATAAGCGTTCATGACCGTCAGATCTCATGATCCTCCATTGTGTAAGAAGATAAAAGATGCACTAGGGCTTTCTATTCATTTAAAAAAAAACAACACACACTAGAAAAAGTCCCTCCAAGACGAAACAAGCAAACACTAAAGTAGTTGGAAGAATAATTACAGCCACCAACACTAGAGAAACTTACCGATGCAAGTGAAAATCGAACACGAAGGCACACTCCAGGTATATTCTGCAAAGCATGGCCCAATGTCTATCCTAGGTACCACAGTATACCCCCGCAATCACCTGTGTATGTCCCTAAAAAAGATAGGCAACTAGGTTGATAGCGCACGAACATTCACCAGGAGGGTACAGTCGACAGTCAGGTAGACCACAATGATAAGGGTATCAAGCCCGAAACTTGTCAAGGTTATCGAAAGAAAGTGGTCTGGAAGACAACTAAGGACCTCGAATAGATTCGAGACCCACGAAGCTCCATGGAAAATGCAATCGACGGAATGCCAAGACAATCCCTCTATATGTGTTCTCCACTATGATTGGTATAGCTTTGGAGGGGTTATCTCCACTACCTTTCCACACATGACCTCGTGTTTATCCCTTGTGTTAGAGAGGGGTCCTGAATAAATTTCACGATACTGGACTTGGACACTCCCTAGCTCAAACTCCATTGTTTGATTTAATGGCCTTGAAGAGTTTCCTCTCCAACCTAATTCAAGGCCCTAACCCTAAACTAGTTGGTTGACCCTACAAACATACAAAGTCTAATGAATTTTATATTTAGCATTAATTTTTATGTCTTGCCTTAATTCAAAGGTTGTGAAAGTGAAACTAGTGATGTTTGAAAGACGAAAGAAAAATAAACAGAAAGATGGAAACAAAATAACTTCTTCTTGACTCAAATTTTAAACATCTTTTCAAACTAAAAATTTTCTAAGATATTTGAACAACAAACTCAAAGTAGGATTTCACTCAACTACGAGCTACTTATGATCTAAGTAAACTGTCAAGAACTTATGAAAGAAAATACTTTTCCTAGTTATTAACGCAAACCAACACTATTTAATCAAACAAAGAAATAAAAGATTTTTTTTTATTTGAATGCTCACAAGTAAAAAAGGAAAAATATCAACAAGTAAAGACTAAGAAAACTTCTGGCCTAAGTGTAGATCACAAAGAGTCACTTTAAAAATAACACATAAGAAAATTAAAACTGTACTCTCACACTTGTCTAAAAACCCTATAAAAAGAAAATTTTGAGGAAAACTTCTTAATGAAAAAGAAAGCTATTTTTGTGATGAAACCTAAGTTACTAACCACTATGAAAGAGACCCAAAAACCCTACAAGTATAAGTCTTGTCAAAGGAAAGGATGACTTCCTCACCTTAAACACAAATTTTCTCCATAGGCATGCTGCTGACAGTTCAACAACAAGCATTTGCATGTGAGCTGTGTAAAGTCAGGGCGTGTGTACATGCGTGTTGGCCTTATACATGTCACATATATCTTTGAACCTCTAATACAAATGAAAATCCAAGCAATCCAGCCCAGGCAGAGACTACTGGTACTGAGAACCAGGATCTCTTGAAAATTCAAACACTTACTTTAACAGAAAAAAGAAAACAATTCAAGGAAAACTTCATACAACAAACCAATCTGAGGTGAAACCTAAGCTATACAATGAAAACAACAAATACTAGAAAGAGTTCTAGAAAACCCCTGAAAATGATTATTTCTGACAGGGGAGAGGATGAATGCCTCTCTAAAAGAAATTTTATGGAATCATACATGTAACTGACACTTCCTCAACTAGCATGTACATGCAGGCTGTGGGAAGGTAGGGAGCGGGTACACGCCTGTAGACCTTATGTAGGTCGTGTGCACCTCTGTGGGTCTCAAAAGAAAAATGTGGTCGAGCAAAGAAATAGAGATAACTAGTATGGAAGACCAGAAACTCTGTAAGCTCAGACTTTTGCAAAAACTTTAAAAACAAGGAATGAAACTAGTTCTTAAAAATACCCAAGAAAAAACATTCCCAGAAACCCTAGAGATCCCCAGTATGGTCGCCATTTCTGTTGTGGGTGGGAAATACCTCCTATGGACTATAACTAAGGGTTTTATCATGCATGCAGAAATGACCTAAAGATTCTTACTTTTTACCATCATCCCATGCCTAAACCCCCATTACTCATATGTAAATACAAGGCTCAAGATATTAAATTGACGTACCTTATTTTTCATGTTTGATGTCGATCCCTTTTCGTGCTTGGTCATTCATTGACTGCAACTCTCCTCCCAATGATGACCTGCATTCACAAAATAAAAACAAAGAACTCCACATGCATTTGATCTATGAACTAATGGGTTAGATATTTAATCAATGGTGCAATCAATATTCAAATAATGACAATCTCATATGGCAGGATGGGAAAAACAATTCTTTTATTAACTTCACAGTGATATCTTACAATGATAAAGTCGGCTACTACTCCTTGATCCTAGTCCTCAGATCTTCTTCCATTATCTTCCAACTTCTTTGCTCTATACTTCTCTTTACACAAGGATGGATAAAGGTTGGGACAAAGGGAATGCTCAATCGGGTATAGTTTCTTTACTATGATTTTCCTCCCTTCAAATGGAACCCCTACCCCTTCTTTTATAGGCTAGAAGGAGCTAGGTATTTGGTCGAATGACCGGCCATGCATGGCCAAAATTTTTAGTTAACTTACCCAAATTTGTGTGTTCCGTCAGCAACTTTCCTTTTTCCGTGCTTTTGTAGATACACACGGGTTGTCTTTGGTCAGCTAGCATGTACACGTGTGCAATAATGGAGCAGGGCGCGTGGGCCTTTATAAAAAGGGTTTTTAAGAAGGTTTTTTCAGTAGTGTTTTGGAAAAGAAGGAATATGAGATGGCCTGATGCCAGGTAAGCATGTCTGGTGTAAATTATGGTTATAACATAGGGGGACCAAAATTATGCATTCACGTTTTTCCATAGAGAGGTGGTTTTACATGGAGTTTTACGACCAACAATGGATTTCTGAGTCTGAGAGATTATAGGAAGTCATTATGCTCATGTTTGGATGTTGTTTGGAGATGTAATTTCATGGAGAAAGAGGTTGTGTTTTTGGGAGCGATGAGTTGTTTGAAATTCATCCAAGAATCATGTGTTTGGCTGCTCGACAAATTTATCTTATACCTGTGAAATTACTAAATTCCCAGAAAGAGAAATTCTTGTCCAACATGTGATGGAAGCCCTGGAGAGGATTGGAAAGTCTTGAGGGACTCTAAGGAGTGAAGGAAGATTCCATCCCTTAGGTGTTGCAATTTTAGGGGAGGAGTGTTGGTGGGATGGAATTAGTTGTGAGTTTTACTGCTGAGAGAGGGGCATTAGCCAACCTTAGGGACCAATTTATCTTATGGATTAATAGCCCCAACTCGGGGGTGTCTTGATGTTGAGAACTAGAGAAAAAATGATAGGATTGGGAGGAACATTCATCCTCTACAACAATGTGTGCATTTCATTAAGATACGTGTTCTTATGTGTTGTGTTTATTCATATTAATTTCTGAGACAATTTTTGTGCAATTTACTCTGAGTTATATTTGGTTATTAATGCTTGTTGTGAATATAATGATGCATTTAAATCCCTATTTATGTGGTTGAATTTTGTTGTATGTTATTTAGTTGTTCTATGCATAGTTAAGAAGTTATATTTACATTTTTGGGAAGCATAGACAGTTACATGTGAATGAATTTCATGCTGCGTATTATTTCCTCATACAGATTTAGTAACATAAATTTTTAATGGGTCATTTTAGGAGTGATGTGACTCATTTGGGGGATGGGTATGTTACATGAGTGGTTCCTCATTAGTATTCAACCACCATGGCCTTTCCCTGCCAACCCTTCCCTCCTTGTATTTCCTTCATTTTATAAATATAAGATTCAATATGATGAGCCTAAGAAATTGACTGAGACCATCAGGAAGGCTATGCACCTGTATGAGTAGAGAAGGGTCACATTTCTTGGGGTGGGACAAAAATGTTGGGAATGAGAGGTTGTAGGATAGATGCAGTAGTTAGTAACCTTTGACTGAGCAATTGTTGATTATCAAACCTTAGTTTGGCTTAGGATTCCCTTTTCCCTAGTAGAGTTAAATCCCAGCTCGGGGGTGACCCACTGTTGAGATTTATGAGAAGTTTGGTATATGGATGGGAGGAATTTGGAAGGTATGCATGTCGTTGTTGTTTAATCAAGTGGAGATGAGTGTCTCTATGTGTCTATGTAAATATTGTGTTATGAATTATGATGTTCTGTTATGGAATGTTTGTTATTAACTATGTTTATGAATTATTCTTGCATGTTGTTATTATTCTGTGTAACTCTATTCATGTGCAAATCATTCTTTATTAAATTTACTAATATCAGAGGTTGGAATTTTGAGGTGACATTTCCCAACAAGGAGTTGGAGATGTTACAAGTGATGAGATATCATGGGTTGGGTGAAGATATTTCATCCAAGTATTGATGTAGAGAGGGTTGGATAAAAAAGGACCATGATTCAATATCTTGGATAGGTGGAGAAGGAATTTTATCTAGATATCTTACAAGTCAAGGAGAAGAGAGAACAAAGGTAGCTAGAGGTGGGTTTTAGAGGATATAAGACAAAGTGAAGTGGAGTGTTGTACGAAGTTTCCGTATGGGTTTTTCATACATGTACATGGGTCTCAATGGAGATAGTAGTGTTCATATGCATATTTATTGAAGGTTTGTCGTGTACACCTTGGGAAAAATGCAGGTATAGGGACGTACAACAACACATGAATTACTAGGTTTGTCTACAATGTATATTTCTCTTAGTGGGTCATTTTCCCTACTATGGGAGCCCTAATTTGACCTTAATAAAAGCATATTGGAACTGGTTTTCCCTTTGAGATTTTTTCCAGGGGTAGTTTACCTGAAAATATTGGTGTCTTGTGTGTGAGATTTTGGTTTCCTATTTTATGATTTTGTTGCATGTTTAGTTGATTACTCAGTTGTGTTTCTAGTAGATAAATACATTTTATTTTGAGCTAATTGTCCAATGTTGAGTAGAGGATAAATATCAACAAGCTATTATAACATACAAAGGGTTTTTAGAGAGATTTAACATGGTATCAAAGATACGAATATGAAGGAAGGAAACCGGGAGAATAGATCTCAGTAGTTGCAAGAAGATATATAACCAAGAGGTGGAAATCCAAGGATAGATTTCAGGGAAGCTACAGAATTGATGTAGAACAAGATTTTAGTAGGTGTATGAAGGTGTACCTGGGTCAAAGTGGTGATAGTCACATACATATGTGGGTTACAATGGTGAAATTTTCATACATATGCAAGTCTCAGTTGTAACAATCATCTACATGGTCGTACAAGACAATTCAAGATAGTTTCAGTAGAGGGATATCAGATCAGATCTTGGAGATGAGGATTTGAATGAGAGAGTGTTACAGAGATATCCCCTTGAGGAAAAGTGGATTCTCTCTTGGATACTAGACCCCTATGACCAAGACAAAAAAGTGTTATTGTGGACACTGACTTTCCTTTTCATGAAGCTAAACTATCGAAAGAAGAAGAAGGAATAAGAGTACATACCTTTTTACCGACGTTTGTCCTTGCTCGATCCAGGATGATATTGATCTCCAAGTTCTTCAGAAGGTCCTATGATACAATGAGAAACAACAATGAGACATACTTCATACTCTACCATGATTAGCTTCATAATGGATCTATGAAAGAAGCAAGTTCATGAAACGCACACAAACTTTAAAGGAAATAGGCCAAGCATAGATTTATATTAATGAAAACAAAGTGAGATGCTTACAACCGTGGATCTAGGTTCAACAACTTCACCAAGCTCTCTTTGTCCAGACCCTTGCTCAAATAATCCACACAGAATGTTGATGCTTCAATGATATCTCCCTTATGATATCATAAGTTTGATGCTACACAATGTCTCCATCAATACCACTCATGAAATCATAAGTTTGGCATCTCTCAATATCTATATGTCACTTTCACCATGAGAATGCCTCCTTATATAAGCTTGGAGAGACCCAACCACTTGAGAGATCCTTGGGAGAAGTTGAGGATTCCTCTCCTTCAATTGTGGATCTTCCCTAAGATCATTCATTGACCTCAGATTCGAATCCAAATAACTTCAGAGATTGAGGGGATTCTTCCCTGATTTATATCAACAAACCAAAATTCACTCAGAAAGGGTAGTGCTCCCCCAAAAGGGTGCACAAATAATTTCAACGCTCCCCCAAAGAAGGCTAGGGAGTGTCGATGCTCCCTGAAAATGGGTAGGGGAGTGTTTCCTTCCAAAATTCATTTTTGAGTGGTTTTCTTCATGGAAAATGCTTTGTACTCTTCATCAAATGATTTATCTTCCTAAAACTAGTCTTTGAGGGTATCTTAAGTGTCCCTTTGTTGTCGTTAGAGACATGACATAAGCAAGATGGTAGTATGATGTTTGCGACACTTACGACACTTGTAGTGATGACACTTGTGACACTATTGAAGTGAGTAATTTTGATGTGTAACAGAGAGGCAATCATCCCTTGAAACACAATGGTGAACACATTGAATATTGAGGATAGGTTGGAAGGTGAAACAAACATTCGGGCATGAAAGGAAAGGGTTATTCTTCTATTGGAGGAGAAATACCTAAAAGAGTATGTTGAGGCTATGGTTGCAAGTCCTACTGATCCACAATAATTTTAAGCTTAGAAGAAGAAGGAAGTGAAGGTCAAACTAGGTGTTTCTATAATCCGTAAAGGATCAGTTGATACTACACATTGTTAATAAGAAATTTACTAAGGAAATATATGATTCTTTGGTGAGTCTGTACCAAAACAATAATATAGGTAGGTTTCTACAATTGAAGCACCAACTTCAATTTGTTAGGATGTCTAGTGAGGACATGGTTGTGAACTACCTTATGAATATTTCACAAATCCAAGATAAACTTGCAACCATTAGCAAAATAGTATAGGATGTTGAGTTGGTGAATGTAGCATTGATAGGTCTTCCTAAGTCTTGGGAACCTTTATTGTAGGGGATATCTACATGAGAGAAAATTCCAAGGTTTGATAGACTATGGACTAATTTTACTCAAGAGGAGACTCAGTTAGACTCTAGGGATTCTTTGAAGAGTAGCCATGACGAGAAAAATTCTCTTTCCATCCAAGCAAGGAAGGAAAAATTTAGAAGATTTCTAGTGGAGAGTCTATCAATCAAGATGGCAAGAAGAAGAAGGAAATGATAAAAGTAAAGTGATTTTCATATCACAAGTTTGGACATTATGCAGGTCAATTCCCACATGAGAAGAAGGGGGGGGAATGAAGCACAAGAAGAGGTAGATGCGACGACAAAGACTTAAGTGGATGAGTTTTGCAAGAAGTTTGAACAAACATAGTTCTTACTTGTTTCATAGACTTCCTTGAGAATCATATCATTTGATGCAAGGTTGATAGACAATGGAGCCATGTGTCATATGACAGGAGCACGAGAGATGTTTGAGATATTTACAAATTTTGACTCAGAGATGCATTTAAAAGTTGGTATGGGGATAAAGAATTCAATAAAGGGATCTAGAACAATATCGTTTCAGTTGGAGTGAGGAGGCACATTGAAAGTGAAAAATGTGTTATGGGTGCTAGAACTCAAGAGGAATTTGATCTTAGTTTCAATGATTGAGAATAAGGTATTTGACATAACGTTCTAGGATGGAAAGGAACTGATCAAGCCAAGAGGATCTATCTCAGAAAAATAAGTTGTCTTTGGATTTAGAGAGAGAAACATGTATAGGCTAAAGGGATAACCTATGCGAGGAGTGGTGAGTAGTAGAGTGACAAAGAATAAGGAGCAGGTAGATATGAAGGTTGAGAAACTTAGACTGAGTCAACCTTCAGGTTCATATGGGAAGGATAAGTCTTCCAAGTCTTTTGAGAATGAGTCATGGTACGATATGGACATGTAGGATTCTCATGAGCAAGAAACTTCGATGAGCATGTTCATAGGGAGTGATTCTTTAGAGAAAAGTCAAATCATGATGGTAGGGATAGTCTCTATGTCAGAGGGAGTAGACAATCAGGTTTATTGAAGAGAATGCATGGTAGTAGATCTAGTAGCGAATATTGTGCCAACTCTAGGTGGGAGAAGTACCTTCCTTTCTAAGAGGGAATGTTGATGTTATTGGTAGCATCAGAGAAGTAATTTTGCATTGGCATGTGTCTAACATGTGAAATTTGTCGAAAGTATTCTAGTTTTGAGTTTTCTTTAGTTAAAAGGAATTAATTAAAGTAAAATTGTGTTTATTAGTGAATTGAGTTATTTAAGGAAAATGCATAGCATGCAACATGTAATCTAAATATTAAGTGTGTCTGAGAAGTAATCTTAACCATAAATAACTTTGGAGATTAGAAATATATTGTGACTTTGGATTATAAAAGAAAGGATAGGGTGAAGGAGGAAGACACTTTTTATGAGAGATCAAAGTAAGAGACTTTGGTGAGAGAAGAAGGTCAAGGATAGCAAAGGAGGAATTTTTCTAGTGTGAGGAGTGTAAGAAGAAAGGGAATTTTCTTACACTAGAGTGAGGATATCTCACAGGTTGGGTGAAGAGATTTCATCCAAGTATTGATGTTGAGAGGGTTTCATAAAAAAGGAATTCGATTCAATTTATTGGATAGGTGGAGAAGGAATTTCATCTAGAGATCATACAGGTCAAGGAGAAGAGAGAGAAGAGGTACTCACAGGTGGGTTTCAGAGGATAGAATCCAGAGCGAAGCACAACATTGTATACAAGTTTTCATACAAGTTTTTTGTACATGTATGCAGGTCTCAGTGGATACAATCACATACATACATCTATTTGATGAAGGACATGCATGTACACCTTGGGAAACATGCAGGTATAGGGTCGTACAACAACACAAGAATTTACAATTTTTTCTACAGTGTATATTTATCTTAGTGGGTTATTTTTCGTGTTATGGAAGCCCTAATTTGACCTTAATAAAATTATATTGGAACTAGTTTTCCCTCTGATATTCTTTCCAGGGGAAATTTACCTTAAAATATTGGTGTATTGTGTGTGAGATTTTCATTTCCTAGTTTATGCTTCCACTGCATGTTTTGTTGATTACTTAGTTCTTTTAGTAGATAAAGTGATTTGAACTTGAGCTAATTGTCAGGTGTTGAGTAGAGGATAAATATAAACATGGTATTAGAACATACCAAGGGTTTTTGAAGATATTTAATAAACATGTTGTTGATTACCTTCTTTACGAAATAAACATGGAAGACTGGATGTACATGTGAAGATGGAAGAAACTCCAATTTGTAAGACATACTTCGAATACTTTACAAAAAATTATAGGGGCGATAAAATCTGGGTGCTAATTTATTTTCCTTATTTTGTTTCTTGAGGGACATATTTTTATATGGTTGTAGCCTTATAAATACCCAACCCCCCACTTCAAATTCCCTTTCACTATGATGTTTATTGACTTGTTGTTTCATCATATTTTATGTCATAAACAAGTTGTACTTCAATATTTTGAGAACCACTTGTTGGTTCCCTATGTGTTCCTCCATTGCTTGAACCTTTGTAGACCCTTTAAAGGGTGATGTGATGGATGAAGGATGATATCTATAAAGTTTTAGAAATGGGAAATTTTTTTATGAAGTATGGAAGGATCTGTTGTACCACCACTTTTCCAAGGAAAACCACCTAACCCATTGTGTATGTTTATCATATGCAAAAAAACAAAGATATAATTCTAGAAATTTATTAACAATATTATTTTTCCCATCAGATTGAGGATGGTAAGATGACCTGTGAGCTAATTGAGTACCCAAACAAGAAAATAATTCATTCCAAAATTTTCCAGTGAAAATTGGATCTCTGTCACTTACAATAACCTTGGGGAGTCCATGTAACTTTTGAATTATGCCCATGAACGTTGTGGATAATGTAATTTATTTAAAAGGGTAACTAAGAGGGAAAAATGGGCATACTTTGTCATACAATCCATCACTACCATGATGACAATATTTCTTTCAAATTTGGCTAAACCTATAATAAAATCCATTGAAAATTATTCCCAAATTTGACTTGGTATCGATAATGGTTGTGGGAGACAAGACGGTGTAATTTTCTCTCCATTATTCTATTGGAATACCACACATTCAACCACAAACATTTGAAAACCAATTTAATACATTCCTAAAAAAATCCTTCTTTATTTTGTGGTATGTTTTCAAGAATCTTGAATGTCCTCCTATAGTAGAAGTGTGCAATTCCAGAAGGACCTTTTGTTTGATTTGGGAATTCTTACATAAATATAAGCGATCATGATACCATATAAAGTCATTCTATCCTTTCTTATTCCATCCAATAATATTGTGGAGTATAAATAGCACATAGTGAACCTTTTGTTTCTTCTTCTTTCCTTGAAAGGGCATCTACGAAAACATTATGTTTTCCTTTTTTGGAGATAATTTATGTTATGAACCAAGGGGGGCATATGTAGGGATAAATGTATATGATATGACCCCAAGGGGAGGCATATAGGGGTCTAAATTTACATGTAATGTGTAAATATGCATCTATCAGGGTCAACCTAGTAGTAAAGGGCCCTCATGTGCAAGTGTGAATAGGTATATACAGAGATAATGTATTCATTATTGTAGGATATGAATTGTGATGTATAAAGGTATTTGGTTATTTGTAGGGGGTTACCCTATTATTTAAGGATTTATTGTGTAAATTAATTATATTGGATTTGTTATCCACTCTCACATTTTGTACATGGTGTGTACTTCTATTCTAATGCGATATTTTTAAGCATTTGGTTCATTACATTTTATATCATAGCATAGTTCCTAGGTTTTTGCTACCTCAATCTAGTCATCTTGTCATTTTCTCTATATTTTGTTTTGGAGCCACTTCAAAAGTTGAGATTTGAAGGTTTTTTAGAATAATTATTAGGGTACCTTTGGTATGTATTTCATCTTTTGTTTCATTATAGTTTTAGAGATACACCCTATGGAAGATAGGGTTTTTGACTAGTCTTGTAACTAGTGTCAAACAAGTGTTCTAGGTTAAAAAATTATAACATATTCATAAAGGATACAAATTAAATGAGACTAATTGCATTGGAAAAATTACAGTCTATAGTATTTTTTGTGTGAGTTTTTGAATCAGATATTAAATATTGGGTGCATGGCATGTTGTACAAATTATATCTCTAGAATAGGCCAAAATTCAGTAAGGTTCGGGAAAGTTACCAAAACTTTCATTTGACACACCCAATTTTGGTCAAACCTATGGAATTGCAAAGAAGACATTTCAAAACACCACAAGTCACAATTTTAGACTTATAGAGGCTAAAACTTCATAAATACATGAGAAGGAAGGTTGGCAAGGAGGACATACTCCAAATCATAGTTTCAAAGGTATGTTTACTTAAAATTGTTATAACTTTTGATTGGGATGTCCGAATGAGCTGATTGAAAAACATTGGAAAGAGAAAACATATTATATTGTATTGGAGTAAGGATTATAACTATTTTAGATCATTATTACTAATATATTGAGGTTGTAAGTTGAAGTTTGGGTTAGACCTCAATTAAGATTCAATGACAATACCTAACTTTAGTGGAGATGAAGATAAATATAAAATTAGTCTTGTGGAATGGATTATAATGATAAGGAAAAATTGTAAGACTCATTTTGGGATATGTCTTTATTTGAATCGTGAAGCTGATAACTGGTGGAATACCTTTGTTAAAGATACTATATGAAGCACCACATGGAAAGTATTTGAAGAATTATTCTCAAACAAATGGATCAAGGACTCAAAAATGGAGGAAATGTATAGAATTCAAGATGAATTAAAATAAGAAAAGGAAGAGATCAAGAAGAAAAACGATGAGTTCACCAATATACAACCCCTTAATGAATCACTCATTAAGGAGGTCAAGAACTTAAAACAAGAAAAGAGTAGCAAAGAAAAGTGGGAAACGGAAGATTCAAGGAAAGAATTGAAAAAGAAATATGAAGAGATATCTAGATTATGAAACTATAATAAAAACAATATTTGATGAGGTTAAGATATTGAAAGAAGAAAATAAGAAATGACAAAATAAAGAAGAAAGAAGGATCTTATATGAAGAATATACCAAAATAATTGAAGAGGAAATTTGCAAGAAGGCTGAAGAATCCCTAAATACAGATGAGGTAAACTATGAAATGCAATCCAAAATTGAAGAAGGACATCAAAATTTGATAAATGGAGTGACATGGAAGATTCAAAAGGAAAAATAATAAAATATTCAAGAAAATGACTAGAAGATACTTGAAGAAGTTGAAATTCATCTAGAGGATGTACATGCCAAATATGATGGTATTATATCCAAGGCTAGAGTAATCAAATACCAAGAAAATATGATCGAGGATACCGTTGTCTCTGAAAAGAATATAGATGAAATGCATGTGCAGAGTGAAGGAACATCATCAAATGTGAAACCATATCGACACCCTCATTACTAGGAAACATTTCAAGACAAGAAAGACAGTATCAACATTATGAAGGAAGAAGATTGACTAATTTTCAATATTCATGGAACAAGAAATCATAAAATCACTCTTCAACAAGATATTATGATAGACCTACATCTACTACAAATTGGAGAAGCTTCAACAATGATACATGTAATCAAGGGAAATAAAATTATGCAACAACTAGCCACCAAGGATTACGACTGAAAATAATTTCTTTTGGATGGATGGATCATCATTAATGGAAATAAGAATGCAGAAACATAAGAAAATCATATTACTTGGTTTCATCACATGTGAATCCTTTAATTACAAAGCTTTGAGAAAAAATAATTTTGAAGGAGAGTACTATGTTATGACCCAAGGGGGGAATATATAGGGATAAATATATATGATATGACCCCAAGGGGGGGGAATATAAGAGACTAAATGTACATGTAATGTGTAAATATATATGTATTAGGGTTAGCCTAGTAGTAAAGGGGTCTCATGTGAGAGTGTGAATATGTATATATAGAGATAATGTATTCATTATTGTAGGATGTGAATTGTGATGTATAAAGATATTTTGTTATTTGGAGGGGGTTCCCATATTCTTTAAGGAGTTATTGTGTAATTTATCTATCTTAGAGTTGTGATCCATGCTCACATTTTGTACATGGTGTGTACTTTTGTTATGTTATAATATTTGTAAGCATTTGGTTTATTACAATTTCAAAGTCATAACCTAACATATTTGTAACCCATTTTTGTTCATATTCCGAAGATAATCATTTCTCCAAGAATTACTTTAAATTATCATGATCTTTTTTTACTTTGATGTGTCATGCTATTAGGTAAGGGCATAATTTATTAACTACATGTAGTATGGCCAACATTTCTTTTTCATAAATGGGTTTGAGTAAGTTTTTTACTTTAAATTGGATTCTTCATAGGAAATATTCCTTCCTTCTTGCATTAAAACTACACCAATGCTATGGCCTGAGGCATCACACTCCATAATAAATGTTTTTGTGAAGACAGGTGTGGAAAATATAGAAGTCATACACATAGTCTCCTTATGTTTTTCAAAATATTTGGTTTCTTCTTCAGTCCAATAAAATTCTTCCTTATTTAATAATTATGTTATAGGATTTTCTATTCGACCATAGTTATTTAAAAAATTGTAGTAATATCTCGTCAATCCTAAGAATCCTCTAAGTTTCTTCAAGTTTATGGGAATTGGTCATTCCCTCATAGATTTAATTTTGTTAGGGCCAACTTTTAAATCTTCATGAGATACAATATGACCCAAATATTCTACTTCTTGAACCCCAAAGGCACACTTGGAAGGTATTGCATAATTTTTTTTATCTTCCAATAGTTGTAAAACTTTGTCAACATGTTGTACAAGCATTTCCCAAGTTGTTTTGTAGATTAGTATGTCAACAAAAAATACTANNGGGGCTTGAAAATAGAATTCATCAATCTTTGAAATGTTCAATGTGCATTAGTAAGTCCAAATGGCATAATAAAAATCTCATAATGACCTTCATGTGTTCTAGAAGCTATTATTGGGAATGTCTTCCTACCTCATTCTAATTTGATGATATCTCAAACGAAGATCCAATTTAGTAAAGAAAATTGATCCATGCAACTAATATAATAATTCGTCATTAACAAGAATAGGGAACTTGTCTTTGATCGTAATCTTGTTGAGTTTTCTATAATCTGGACACATCCTCCATGAATCATCCTTTTTTGTAACCATCACCACTGGAGAAGAGATAACTTTGGCTAGGTTGAATTATGTTGAACTCTAAGATTTCTTGGATCATACACTCATTCTCACTATTTTATGCATATGGATACCTACAATGTCTAATGTTAGGTGGTATACTTCTTGGTTTCAAATGAATAACATGGTGATTCTCTCAAGAAGGTGGAAGACCCTTAGGCATTTCTACAAATACCTTGTAATAATTATTGATAATTATTTGGATATCCAATGGAGCAGAGGATATATATGTTTGAACATATATTGATCACAATTGTGCAATTACACCATGGTGTCCCTTTTTGAGTAATTTTGTCATGCTATTAGTGTTGGATTACTAAGAGGGGGGGTGAATCAGTAATAGAGCAATTTAATCCTTTTTAACCATATAATCGAAGTGTTATATCAATGAAGCATTATCATACAATAATTGCAGAGTAAATAAGCAATGAAAAAATGGACAATCATACACATACATAGTACACCAGTGTTTTACGTGGAAACCCAAAGCAAGATAAAACCACATAATGCTTTTTTGTATATGTCTTGAAGAATTACTTTCATTGGAAGCACCAACTTCCTTTTTTTTCTAGCTGCAACTGGAAGGAGGCTCCAACTCCCTAGTTTCTCAGGCTACAACCCGAGGGAAGATCCAACTCCCCAATTCTTTGGCTACAACCAAAAGGAGACTACAACCCCCTATGTTCTCCAGCTACAACCACCTATCTTTGCCCCATCTTGCCACCCTGAAGTAGAAGTAGAATGATAGAACCATTGTCACACTATCACTGTGAGATATATTGTTGTAAACTTGTACCAATAAATTTGAACCATGCATCAACCTATAATCAACCTGTACCATAAAAAAGTGCATCAACCATGCACCAACCTGTACCAAACAACCTGTAATCAACCTATACCATAAACAAGTGCATCAACCATGCACCAACCTCAACCAAAAGCCTTCATCAATTTCATCATACAATATTATTTGTAGCTCTGTAATAGACCCGGTGTATATTATCACATTCCTGCAAACCTTCCTTAACTTTAACAACAAGAGACTAGCATTTTCATCAAACTTTTCTTTAGTCTCACATGCCTAGTTTTGGACTAGTCAACAACCCTAACTTGAAATAATAATAACTTTGTACCTGTAGTGAAAAGAGATCTGAAACTTATACAAATTTTTTTTCAGTGTGTTTTATGCAATTCCTCGAAGTTTCACTACTTGGAACCTCTCAGAAAATAAGTTATGGCAAAAATGGCATACCTTGCTGAATTCTAGCTTATTCTAGAGAGCGACATTATAGAGCGTTCCCCACATGAAATTTTTGTTGAATTGATTTGAAACTGTTACAAAACATACTACAAACTATACCCCAACCAACACATTTTTTCTCACTGAATGTGGATCTGACATGAATAAGTTATGACATTTTTACCCGAAACACCTGTTTTTGACTAGTTTCAGGACTAGCCACAAACCCTATTTTCCACGGAGTGTAACTCCCAAAATACAAAGACCCACAAGATGAATTTTTTACCACAGATACTTGGGTGTGTTTTCTCAATGGAATAGTAATGTCACAGTCTGAATCATTATATACAAATTTTTATAGAGAAAATGGTGATATGACTTGTAAATAACATACCGTAGAAAGCACAATCAAAAGAATTTAACCTTCCTTGCATTTCGGCCTTCTTTTCTTCACCTTCCCTCATAAATTTGGCTAATATATCCTTGGTTACCTAAAACATCTATTTATATTCAATATTCTCAAGTGGGATTAAAATTAGAGAGCCTTGCCTCTTGTTTATACTCTTCAAGTAGCTTCCTTAAAAACATCTTTTAGGTCACTTGGCCCACTTTCCTTATTTTAGGGTTAACCCACTTCTAATTTCTCCATTAGATTTATTATTGAAATAATTTATTTTCTATTCACTTTGAATTATAATACACTCATTGGTTCACTTTATTATTTACCTTTTAAAATCTCTTAAACCAATTTGACTACTTTGACCTTTTGGGGCTTCTAGATGACATATGAGGGTCCTCCAACTTCATAAGGCCATAAATCTCAAACCATGAGGAGTTATGTGACATTCCACATACCACCATAAATGGAATGACATGTACTATCCATATAGAATAGTATTACCTTCAAATATATCAAAAATCATACCGTTATCCATCAAACAAACTTGGGTCCATTACCCAAACTTGGGTTCTCCAACTTCACATGGTCATAAATCTCTAACCGTGAGGAGTTATGTGGCGTTCTACATACCACCATAAATGGAATGACAAAAAATATCCATCTAGGATAGTTTCCATGAAAAATTCACTGTCCTTCATCTCATTATTACACAATTAAGCATGGTTTCTCTTACTCTGCAAAGCGTCTTCCCGTGAGGGATTTCACCATAAGGGGACCACTTTGGAGTTCATCCATATTTACTGATTATCAACCATGACAAAACAATAACGAGTCATATTTACATCAAACAATATTTGGTTCATTACCCAAACATTTGTGCTATGGGGCTTTCTTCAAGGGTTGACATCAATGAGAACCAACCTTAATCAACAATCTCCCCCTCTGGCATTGATGGAAACACTCTGATGCAATACTGAAATCATATCACTCATGCTCCCCCTGGAACCATGCCTCTATCCTTTGCATCTAATAAATTTGCCTCTATCCTCTGCATCTGATAAATCTTTCCCCCTTTGTCATCAATGGCAAAGGTATATTTCCATCTGGGGCTGCTCCCCCTGACTGAACTGTCATTTTATGGATCCTCCCCATGTACATCTAAGACATATAAGATAAGCATTCAAAAAGCATTCATTTTAGAGTAGAAATAACTCCAAGTATTTGGCGAAGATATTCAAAGGCTTCTAGTGGAAGTGGTTTTGTAAATATGTCTGCCACTTGTTCTTTGGTGCCCACATACTCAACTCTGATGTTATTTTCTACAAACTGTTCCCATAGAAAGTGATACTTGATTGGAATGTGCTTCGTCTTGGAGTGCATCACCGGGTTTTTTTATATACTGATGGAACTTGTATTATCATAATATATTGGAATGGGCTCATCATACTCAACTTGTATATCTGTCAAAGTTTGTTTCATCCAAAGAACCTGTGTACAACATGTTGTTGCTGCAATATACTCTGCCTCGGATGTAGATAGAGATATTGATGATTGTTTCTTGCTTAGCCATGATACCAAACACTCACCTAAGTAGAACATTGCTCCACTATTGCTTCGTCGGTCATCAATAAAACCTTCCCAATCTGCATCTGTGTAGGAAATAAGTGATAGATCTTTTCCTTTTGGATACCATAATCTAAACTCTTATGTTCCTTTGAGATATCTGAAGATCCTATTTACTACTAATACATGTGATTCCTTTGGTGATTCTTGAAATCATGCCACCTATCCAACTGCCTGCATTACATATGGTCTGGATGATTTCACATATAGTAGGTTGCCAATCATTGACATGTATTGCCTCTGATCTATAGACTTTGAATCATCATCTTTGCTTAACTTACAACTGGTTTGCATGGGAGTGATAACTAGTTTGTAATATTCCATTCTGAACCTCTTTAGCATTTCTCTAATATACTTGGTTTGAGAAATAAAAATTCTTTGGTTGCTTTGATGTATATGAAGTCACAGAAAGAAGGATAGTTCTCCAAGTAATGACATTTCAAATTCATTATGCATTTCTTTTGCAAATTTATGGCTTAACCTGTCATCATCACTACCAAAAATAATATCATCAACAAAAACTTCAATTAATAAAATATTACCTTGACTTACCTTGATGTAGAGGTTGTTGTCTGCATTTCCTTTTCTGAACCCTACCTGCTGCAGATACTTATCCAGTCTGAAGTACCATGCTCTAGGAGCTTGTTTTAGACCATACAAGGCCTTCTTTAATTTACACACATAGTCTGTGTTAACTGACAATTCAAATCCTTATGGTTTTTCAATGTAGACTTCTTCTTCAATTTCCCCATTCAGAAAATCTGATTTTACGTCCATCTGATATACTTTAACATTTTTGGAGCATCCATAAGCTAAAACAAAACATATTGCTTCCATTCTATCAACTAGGGAAAATGTCTCTTCAAAGTCGATTCCTTCAATCTGTGCATATCCTTTACATACCAATCTAGCTATGTTCCTTGTAGCATGTCCATCTTCATTCAATTTATTCCTAAAAACCCATTTTGTGTCAATCACATTCTTATTCATTGGTGTTGGAACCAATTCCCAAGTGTCATTTTTCTCTATTTGATCCAATTCTTCATCCATGGCCTTATTCTAAAATTCATCCTTGTTGGCTTCTTCAAAACAGTTTGGTTCAATTGTAGATAAGAGTGCTAGGTGTGTTTTTTCTGGTGAACGCCTTTTTCTTCTAGTCTTGACTTCTGCATATTTGTTTCCAATAATCCGATCTGAATGATGATTCTTCTATACTCGTTTTCTAGGTGTCTTTGGAGATACTTGCCGAACTTGCTCTTCTACTTCTATCGGATTCTCTTCATATTGATCTTCCTCTTCTACTTCTTTTTCATCTTCTTCTTCGAAAATTTGTTCCATTTATTTGTTTTCTTCTTCCTTTAATTCTGGTCTTCATGTTTCATCAATTTTTATGTTGATGCTTTCCACAACTTTGTTTAATCTTGGATTGTAACACTTGTATTATTTCCTTGTACTTGAGTAACCAATAAGTATTCCTTTGTCCACATGAGAGTCAAACTTTCCCATTCTGCCATCTTCTCTTTTGATGTAGCATTTGCTTCCAAAAACTTTGAAGTGCTTCACATTTGTTGGTCTTGCTTTCCATAGCTCGTAGGGATTTTTGTCAGTGTCTTTTTTTAGAATTACTCTGTTTTGAATGTGAGATGTTGTATGCACTGCCTATGTCCAAACAATATCTGTCAATTTGTAATCCATTAGCATTGTTTGAGCCATTTCCTGTGTAATTATCATCCATTACGATAATGTTCCTTTGTATCTGAACCACTATATGAACCAATCTATGAATCCATGCCCTCGTCCATACTTTCCAAGACACTACTTGTGCAAGTATCCATAATTCTAACCCATTTATCATTATACTATCAAACTGTACTTCTGCTAACTGATTACTCTGAATCTGTCTTCTCAAACTCTGAAATTTGCTCGAAGGATGGTTCTTTGGTCTGTCACAAATATCACATAGACTCCCCCTATCTAATATTCATATTACTTGGGAGTATCTAAGCCGGATGGCTTAGAACTATTCCTACTCTGATGTGTATTCATCATCATATTCATTGGTAGATTCATCATCATTGTCATGGGTAGATTCATTATCTCTCTGAGTTCTGAATTCTTTCTTTTTGTCTATGGATTCATCTTTCACTACAATGCCTGAAAATACAATCTCTTGAACCTGTTCCTTATTTACTTTCCCTTCCTTTCTTTTAGTTATTTTCCAAACTTTTCTGTATTTGACATCTTTCTTTTTCTCTGTAGAATTTTCTTCATCTCGTTTTATTGCCAATCTTGCGATCTCTGGTACCTAGTATTTGTTCACCTGTTCTTCCTGTTTTCTTATCCATACTTTCTTATATCTGATATCAGTATTCTCTTTCATGGAAGTATCGATCATGCTTCTACAATCACTGGCTATGTGTCCATAGTTATGAAATTTGTAACACTCAATGTTATGTGTGGCCACATAGGCACTTCTTCCTTGAACATTTCTTTTATAATCCTTGCAATCTGCAACCTTATGCCCAAAGTTAGTACAATAAAAACAATGACCATATAATAAATTTGCATACCTGGGAGTGAATGATATTCTTTTTGGCGTAGTCCTTCTGAATTTTTGTCTTGACTGATCATAATCATGATTGAAGCTTCTTTGTGGCTTGAACATGGATGGTCTCCTTGAAGATGTATCTTCAATAGTTTTCTTAGATTCTGGTTGACCATGATTCCTTCATTTGAGTACTTCTGCATAACTCTTTCTATTTTCTTCATTCTTCTTTTCTAGAAACCTAGAGTGATTCTCTTCATTCTCTATAATTGATGTGGATGTTTCTATCTCTTCAACGTTCTTGTTGAGCTTGATGATTTTACTTCTCAATGTGACAACTTCTTTTTCAATCTTTTCAACCTCTTCTTTTTTCTTGATTAACTGAGACTTCATGACTTCTTCTGTTCTTTTCACTTCTTCAAGATGAATTTTTAATGTGATTATTTCTTATTCAAGTCCTTTCTCTTTCTGAACAAACTCTGCCTCAAGTTGGTTTAGATCGTTAGTTCTTTCCTTAAGATGATCTGTCAATATATTCTCTCTCATTTCTGCTTCTTCCTTCTATGTTTCTATGTTGGTTTCCAAACACTACTTTTGATATTCAAGATTTTCTTCGATCTTTTTGGCTTCTTTTAGCTGATTTCTTAATTTCTCGATGACCTGTTGGGCTTCTTCAAAAACGTGAACACTTTCCTTTTGTTTCATCAACTATTTCTTAAGTGAATTGTTTTATTTTCTTAGTTCATCTAAAGAACTAATCAATTCTTCTTCCAATCATTTTTCCTAACTCATTTCCTTCATGGAATTATATTTCAATATGTCCACATTTTTCACAATTAACACAAAACAACATACCTCTGGTGATTCTGTAGTCTTCATCTTCTGAATATTCTTGACATGGTGAACATAATTCTTCTTGATTTGTATTTGCATCTTCTTTGACATTTTCTGAATCTTTCATGGGTGAAGAATATATGTCATGTAACTTATCCCAAAGTTCTTTTGCTGATGAACATTTACCAACCTTTTCTCTTACAGGATTAGGTAATCCTTCCCAGATGAAATCCATTGCTATTTTTTTATTCTTCCTCAATTCCTTATTGGTTGTAGTCTTTTCCCTTTTTGAACTATCATATCCTATAACAACTGATAGCCAAATATAATGTCCCTGTTCTTGTAAAAATACTTCCATCCTTATGCTCCACATCTCATAGTTAAAACCATTATGAACATTAAACATTGGTACTCCATTATCAGAATAATCCATGATCTCCTTCCAGTGGTTAAATTGTTTTCTTAAGGAACCAGCTCTGATACCAATTGTTGGATTACTGAGAGGGGGGTGAATCAATAATATAACAATTTAATCCTTTTTAGCCATATAATCCAAGTGTTATATCAATGAGGCATTATCATCCAATAAATGCAGAGTAAATAAACAATGAACAAATGAACAATCATACACATACACAGTACACCAGTGTTTTAGGTGGAAACCCAAAGCGGGAGAAAACCACAGAATGATTTTTCTTATATGTCTTGAAGAATTACATTCATTGGAAGCACCAACTTCCTTTGTTTCTAGATGCAACTAGAAGGAGGATCCAACACCCTAGTTTATTAGGCTACAACCCAAAGGAATCTCCAAATCCCCAATTCCCTAGCTACAACTAGAAGGATCCTACAACCCCCTATGTCATCTGGATACAACTGGAAGGTGGCTACAACCACCTACCCTTGCCCCGTCCTACCACTCTGAAGTAGAAGTAGAATGATGGAACCACTGTCACACTATCACTGTGAGATATACTGTTGTAAACCTGTACCAATAAATCTAAACCATGCATCAATAATGCATCAACCTGTAATCAACCTGTACCATAAAAAGTGCATCAACCATGCACCAACTTGTACCAAAGAACCTGTAATCAACTTGTACCATAAACAAATTCATCAACCTCAACCAAAATCCTTCATCAATTTCATCATCCAATCTAATTTTTAGCTCTATAGTAGACTTGGTGTATATGATCACATTCCTACAAACCTTCCTTAACTTTAACAACAAGAGACTAGCATTTTCATCAAACGTTTCTTTAGTCTCACATGCCTAGTTTTGGATTAGTCAAAAAACCTAACTTGAAATAATCATAACTTTGTACCTATAGTGAAAAAATATATGAAACTGATACACAATGTTCTTCAATGTGTTTTATGCAATTCCTCCAAGTTTCACTACTTGGAACCTCTCAGAAAAGAAGTTATAGCAAAAATGGCATACCTTGTTGAATTCTATCTTATTCTAGAGAGCAACCTTGTAGAGTGTGCCCCACAAGAAATATTTGTTGAATTGATCTGAAAATTTTACAAAGCATACTAAATCATGTACCCCAACTAATACATTTTTTCTCACTGAATTTTGATCTGTTATGAATAAGTTATGACGTTTTTACTCAAAACACATGTTTTTGACTAGTTTCAGGACTAGCAACAAACCCTATTTTTCACTGAGTGTAACTCCCAAAATACAGTGACCCACAAGATGAATTTTTTACCACATATACTTGGGTATGTTTATCAATGGCATAGAAATTTCATGGTTTGAATCATTATAGAAAAAAATTTATAGCGAAAATGGTGATATGACCTATAAATAACATACCTTAGAAAGCACCATCAAAAGAATTTATCCCTCCTTGCGTTTCGGCCTTGTTTTCTTCACCTTCCTTCAGAAATTAGGCTTAGATATCCTTGGTTGCCTCAGACACCTATATATTCAATATTCTCAAGTGTGATTAAAATTATAGATCCTTGCCTCTTATTTATACTCTCTAAGTAGCTTCCTTAAAAACATATTCTAGGTCACCTGGCCCACTTTCCTTATTTTAGGGTTAACCCACTTCTAATTTCTCCATTAAATTTATTATTGAAATAATTTATTTTCTATTCACTTTGAATTATAATACACTCTTCACTTCACTTTATTATTTACCTTTTAAAATCTCTTAAACCACTTTGACTACTTTGACCTTTTGGGACTTCTAGATGACATATGAGGGTCCTCCAACTTCGTAAGGCCATAACTCTCAAACCGTGAGGAGTTATGTGACATTCCACATACCACCAGAAATGGAATGACATGTAATATCCATATAGAATAGTATTACCTTCAAATATAGAAAAATTATATTGTTATCCATCAAACAAAATTGGGTCCATTACCCAAACCTGGGTTCTCCAACTTCACATGGCCATAACTCTCTAACCATGAGCAGTTATATGACGTTCTGCATACCACCAGAAATGGCATGACAAGAACTATCCATATAGGATAGTTTCCCTGACAAATTATCTATCCTTAATCTCATTATTCCAAAATTAAACATGGGTTCTCTTACTCCGCAAAGCGTCTTCCCATGAGGGATTTCACCATAAGGGGACCACTTTGGAGTTAATCCATATTTACTTCTTATCAACCATGACAAAACAATAATGAGTCATATTTACATCAAACAATCTTGGTTCCATTACCCAGACCTTTGTGCTACGGGGCTTTGTTCAAGGGTTGACATCAATGACAACCAACCTTAATCAACAATTAGAGCTTATTACCTTAGAGGGTTTCCCTTGGATGTCTCTAATCTCAATTTCCTTGCCTTCTGACGAAAATATCATGAAAAGATCTTGAAAATTAAGGGCCATTGTTCCCAATCATGGTAACCATTGGACCCCTAATACAACATCATCACCACCCATTTGGATGTAAATCATGGGACTATCCAAAAAACACTCCCCCATATTGAGATTAATACTATGGCACTTCCCAAAACAACTTATGGTACCTCCATCTGAAATAATTACTTGAAAATATGGTGTTGGAAATACAAATCAATTGATATATTCTGTTAATTTGTAATTGATAAAGTTATGGGTACCACCAGAATCAATCAATCAGGGATGATTTTAAGGATGGAAATTTATTTTAAAATGTAGAAACCTTGGTGAATCTTACAAATCCTTCATACACAAACTATAAATGTTTGGCGATATTTTTGCAAAACTATTCAAATTTCTAAGGATTTTATATAGTTTTTATAAAATTTTGGCGATTTTTAAGGTAAAATAATGTTATCCTATAGAATTTGGACGAATCAATTTTAAAATAGCGAATCTTGTTTTTGGAAAAACCATGGAAAATTAGCCCATGAGAGAAATTTAGCCCCTAAAATCATCCATGTCAATACTATTACCTTTTTCTTTTTGATGTATCCTTGTATCTTTAGGGTTTGTGGAGTATTGATGTCTTCCAATTCATGACAAGATATCATTAGAGTAGTATATTATATATCTAGATCTTATGATGGTTCCAATTCTTGATCTTTTTCCTCTTCACAGTCTATGTAGAATAATTTATCCTCACCACATTTATGCCCCTTACTATACTTGTTGCCACAGTTGAAACATAGTCCATTTTCTCTTCTTTCATTGATTTTTTGTAGTGTCAACCTTATCGGTTGAAGTACGTTTGTCTTATGAACCCCAAAACGATCTCTTCTTCCTACATATGCTCCAAGTCTTGAATATGATTATAAAATTGCATATCTTCCATAATATTTATATGATGTAATAGGAAAATCTCATGTTTAATGTCTTCTTTTAATCCACCTATGTAAGCTTCCAACAAATGTTCATCACTTATGTCATCCTCCCTTGTAGTCAATAATTGAAATTTGAATTATGAACTTCAATATCACCTAAGTGATTTATTCTAGTCAATTGCATGAAGTATTCATGTTCCCAAACGTTTCCATATTGTGCTTCTAAGTCTCTTGTAAATAAACCCAAAGTATAATAATAAAAAGGTGGCTTCCTTTTAACTATCCATTGGTAACATTGATATGGTTTATTCTCAAAGTTCAAGGTTTCTATGTCAGTCATTTTCTTATCATCCATAATATTATCTATATCAAAATATTGCTCCATTTGGTCCACCCAGGTAAATATCTTTGTTCCATCAAACTTCCTTATTCAATGTTTGGAAGGTTCACTCCTTTTGGACACCCTCCATAAATAACTCCATTATTGGATTTAAATCCCCCCGGAAAATTCTTATTATTGGAAATTTGTTCAACATGAACACTACCTTTTTTTTCATGAGTCCCTTAATACACCTTATCAATTTTAGGTAACGTCCCAATTAAGGCTTCCATAATCTTCTATTCCATTTTTTCCCATAATTCTTTTCATCTCTTCCTTATTTTCATCCATCTTATTTTTTTCATCATTATTATTTTCATCCATCTTCTTTTCCATGTCATTATTATTTTCATTAATTTTATTTTGTACTTGATCTTCCAATTCTCTTTTAAGGTATTCCTAAAAATGTGTTAAATCCACTTGTTTCAACATACTAACACTTATTTCATCAACTTGGTTCTTTAATTAGGTTAGTCTATTTTCAAGATCTCCATTTTATTCGGAAGTCATGTTTGAGTTTTTATGAGGAGTACCAATATTATTTCTTGTAGAACTATATTACATTTGAAAATTCACAATGCTCCTCTTTTTCCACTTTATCAAATAAATTGAATCAACAAAAATAGATTTTCCAATAAAAAATTATTACATTCATAAGTTATATACCTTTCAAAACCTTAATTTGGAGTATCAATGGATGGATGCCCTTTGTCCTGATGTATCTATGAACTTTTGACCCATAAAATTTTGAAATTTCATCCTATAATACTCTGATATGACTTCTTAAACTTTTGAAAAATTTCACAGTCTCAACCTTCACTAATAAAATGTTATAGAAAAAATACCAAATTGTCTTGTTTAAGACTAATTTTGGTATTAGTAAACAACCCCAACTTACACAAGATATATATCACAAATTGTAATGATTCAAAATATGAAATATTTTTCACATGTAATTTGTTATGTTTCCTTAGGATTCTGGAAATTTCAGAGTAAAAATTGTCATAGAAAAAAAGTTACAACAAAAATTCCAAGATAACACTTTTAAAACTGATTTGACGATTAGTCATAATCCTTGTCTTCCATGGACCACCCATACTAGGATATGTCTTCTCAATATCCACAAAATTTCACTATCTGAAACTGATTTGTATATTGTCATGGATATTCCACTAGAACAGTTCATCACAATAGATCTGATAAATAACTGAAATCTTTATTATTAAGGTTATTTTTCCTTTATATTTTTGGAACACTTAGTTAATGATTTTTATGCTTATTTGTGATACACCCAAGCTCCTAAGTATCCTTTTATGGGATGGGGCATTAAAAAAATGTGTTTCCTCAACTATCTCAAAAACTCTTCCCAAGCATACCATCATCTTCTTCTCGTCAATATCTTTCCAACGACTATAACCGTGCCCAAATATGATTTTAGGTTCAAAATTTATAGCCTCTCAAGGTTTCTGACCCTTCATTGGTCAATGACTAGATAAATACCACGTGGAAGCTTATTACGTGTTCCAACCAGCATGGCAATGACAAGTTGGATTCATGAGTCCTACCCTTAGGCCCACCTTTCATCGTCGTCGAGACATCTTATCCAGCAATTCATTCCCATTAACAAAACTTATGATGACGATACACCAAAGTGCACTTTCCCCAAATCCTACAGCTCTCACCTCTTGATATTTGTGGTTCAGATTACGTCGGTGATATTAGTTAGTGTGAAGGTTAACACTTGTATCCCAAGTTTTACATGGTACCTGGATGTTACCCATAATATCTATGGTGGAGGTTTCACCTCGTCCCTCCGTCAATCAACGGTTTTCATTAACGTCGACTCCCATCATCTTCAATGATTAATCCGTCGTCATCGACATTTCTTATTCGAACATGACCATACAAAACTCCCATATTCCCAATGATGAAGCATATGGATCCAATGGTCCATATATGCTCGTCAAATATCCAACGATATCAACAATTATCATTTTATTTCCTCTTTGGACCCTCGTCAACCAATAAACAACTAACTCATGTTATCTTAGGGATGCTCTAGCATGCCACATCATTCATGAAACCATCATCTTCCTTCCTCTTTTGGACCAGTCTCACATGATATCAATGATGGATATTCCTGTCGCTTAACGATATATGAATGTTCCTCATTGTGTTTTCGATGCCTTCGTTGTCATCGACCTTTTTGGTCGACACACAACCTTTCCAATATTTGAACTCTAGAGAATGTCTCAGATCTTCCTAGATTTTCACCTACATATGCCAAATCCTCTTAACACGTGGCTTCATCTCTACATGACACGTGGCACCATCACCACCTAACACATGGCATTCAAATTTACCATAGAAGGTTCACCTAAAGGTACCAAATCACTATTCCATGTGGTAATTTCTAGGCTCGACACATGGCATCCTCCATGTCATCATCTTGAGCCATTTACTAAGGATCAATGATCTAGACCATGCATTGAGGTCTTCTGATCTTGGTAGATTGACGACCCAGATCTCTTCTCGGAGATTCTCCGATCTAGGAAGATCAATGGTCATGATTTCATATTGGAGCTCCTTTGATATTAACGGATCAATGGTCAATATCTCATCTTAGAGCTCCTTTGATCTCGATATATCAACGACCCAAATATTCCCTCTTATTTTCTCCTATTAGAGAACCTTGTATATCCTATGATAGATCAATGAATTTCATTTCACTACAACCCTCTTCTATTAACAGTTGAGATCCTCTCTCAGAGTTCCTTCATCGAAGTGTCACTCTGTAACTCACTCTGATTAGTGCCCTATGATGAATGGTCAGGATCTTCTCATGGATATCTAATGGTAGGGATTAAGACACTTGTCTTGACATATGGACCTGCCACCTGTTTTTGGCACATGGCACTTAAAATCCAACACAAGGTCATGCTTTAAAACTTGATTCCACTTGACACGTGACACAATTCCCTCATGACACATGGGTCAA
>ML803150.1:109302-130673 GCA_009831015.1 Picea engelmannii
ATGCAATTTTTTTTTTTTATACTTTAAATACTTACATTTTTTTTTTTTACTATAGTTTGTTAAATTATTAACCGATATGAATGCAATAGTAAGGGTATATATGTTGTAGCAAACGGTTGGGTGCACAACATGCTTTGCCTACTGAAACAGAGCATCATAAACCTGGAGGAAAAGCAGGTCCTGACATTCTTGGAGTTAACATTGGAAAGAACTAAACAAGTGAAGATACAGTTGCAGACTATCTAGTACTTTTTTTTTTTTGTTAGGTACTTTCAATATATATAGAATTATACTAATTTCAATTCGGCATATTGTTTATACATAGATTTTCGTAAAAATAAAATAAAAATTTGTGTTTTTGGCTTACAGGTTAGGTGGATCTGGAGTTGGAGTTGGAGCTTGGCCCTAATTTTTTTTTTTTACAATTACATAAATATTTTCATATACAGATTATTTAGGGATTGTTTAGGATTTCAGGGCAAAGGGTTTCAATATAGCCAATTAGGGGTTGTTTAAATTTATGGGTTAGTGTTGAACAATTTCCATTCTAAACTTTCATTCTTACAAATGGTTAGGTGGGTAGGTGGGTAGGTAGGCCCTTAAGGCTCCAGATTTCAAACAAATAGCTCTGATACCATATGTAGCAGCCGTAAAAATACAAAATTTAATTTGATTTAGCATATAATTCTTTCTCATACAAAATAATTCAATCACCAACATATGAGCATATGATATTTGACAAAAATTAAAATTTTATCCACAACATAAGAATTACTTAACGGAATAAAGAAAATACCTCTCCCTGATGCTAATTCCCTCGTCGATTTGGTTGGTCGTTGCTGAAACTGTGTCAAACACTTCCCAAAACCGTGTTTCCACCCTGCCAAATAGGACAGCTTCCTAGCTCCAGGATACCATATGGATATCCTAGCCCCCATGCCCAAAACCCCCAGCAAACTAGTGCCCCCGTAATGATCCTCCCAGACTGCAAAACTCCAACTCAGAACTAGAAAATCCAAAAAACCTCAAACCAGAACTCAAACTCCCCTCTGCAAATCCAAGAGAACCCTCCAAAAGATAAGATCACCCTTCCCGTAAGCCTCCTTCGCTCATATCCCTCCTTCACTGCCCTTTCTCCTCATTTATTTCCTCACCTACACATTTATTATCTTATCCGATTATTAATGCTTTATCCTATTATTAATGCTCCTTACCCTTATTTATTAATGCTCCTTATCCCCTCCGTATACGTAATCTTTAATTTAAACAATATAATTTATTAACCCTATTAAATTTATTACCCTGTTCATTCAATGTGATAGGTAATTAATTTAATTAATTAATTAAAAATATATATAATAATTAATTAAGTAATAAATATTTAATTAATATTATTATGCCAATCTTTGTTTATTTAAAACCATGCTAAGACAATTAATCACCTAATTAATTTTTCTTAATAATCCCTAAGCATATTTTCAACTAGGGTTGTTACATACACCCACCCTTCAGGAAAATTCGTCCCGAAGTTAAGGTATCTTATGGTACAAAGGAAAAGAAACATGGTTCACACATTCATAACAATTAACCGACATTAACAGTAAGTAAGTCAAGAAAAATCATACATACTAGTGTATATGTACAAGAAATGCATGTGTAGCTAGTACATACAAGTCTCATGCATGTACTAATAATAAAAACTATCACCCTTTAGTAATTTATGTATGCATCCATTCCAGTTAGCAAGACTAGTCTTTTATAAAAGACAAAAAACCAATCAATTGTTTGAGAAATCCTTTAATTACTATTATCCAGTTCAACAATTTTTATTTAGACAACTGTGGTTTAGTTACGTAATTATGACTATTCATATATACACATTTCTTTTTTTTTTGAAGGGAAAACATTAAATTCCACCACAAGACAGATCTTCATACCTTCTCAACTTTTACTACTCATACTTCCTCCCTAACCTACTTCCATCTCCATTCCTATCCTTCCTCTACTAGACTATCTTGGAGCGTCAACTATATTGACCTATCTCCAAATAGAACCCGTAAGCGGAAGTGTCGCTATCTCGACCAAGCTTCCCTAGAA
Source organism: Picea engelmannii (assembly GCA_009831015.1). NCBI lineage: Eukaryota > Viridiplantae > Streptophyta > Pinopsida > Pinales > Pinaceae > Picea > Picea engelmannii. The sequence goes on from ML803150.1 coordinate 111,400, forward strand.
GGTATCTGACAGTCATCATCACACATCTTGGGGAGCATGAACTAACACCTTCCTCCCATGAGTTTAGCTTTTAGAGGATACACGGTGGGAAATGCCTCCACCCCTCCTAATCATAACTAGGGTCCACACCCTACAATGGAATATACAGTGGCACCGTGTTGCTGGGGGTTTTGTCATCGTTTATTCGGTTTTGGGCAGTGTCATCACCTGAAATCATGCACTGGTCCACATATCATAGCAATGCATCCAAACCAATATAAATTCCACATACAATATTCATACCATAATGTTTCTTGGTTAGTGGTCCTGATACCCACTTTCATCATCATTATCCCTTGGCTATTTCATAGCCCATAACCTGCAGATTAGTTTGTAACACAAAATCATACATTTCTATGCATTATCATCATGTAATTTCATACTATCATTATTTCAATTTGGTATCCCTGTACTGATAAATTAACATCAAAGTTTTCCAGTTAGAAATAGATCTCATAATATCCCATAATTCAATTTCGACACCCATTCATAAGATTATCATTTACCCAAAATAGATTGCATCATATCCAACATCATTCTAATAGTATTTTAAACATTCATAAAGTTCTTCATTCTCATAATATGTCGCATCATATACATCATCATCAATAACATTTAAACATTCGTAAAATTTACATTCATGTAGTAGATCGCATCATATACATCATCATCAATAACATTTAAACATTCATAAAAGTTCATAATTTTTAAAGTTTAAGTGTATCACTTAATAGTTTCACTGTGACTAGAAAATAAAGTATATAGGCCTCAGGTAATCATGTCTGTCTAAGTCAAAATGTGGTGTTACATATACCCAACCTTCGAGAAACATATTCTTGAGGTGGTAAAAAAAAACTGAGGGATAGTCTTGTCGTAGTGTCTCGGCGTCTTCCAAGGTAGCAGATCCTGGACTATACTTGTCCCACTAGACTTTAACTTGGTCTATCAGACGGTTCTTGAGTTGTCGGACTCTACGGTCCAATATACATAATGGTTCTACCATGAGGGTTCCCACTTCCGATACCTGCAATTCCTTCCAATTTAGTTTATGTGATTCATTAGCAACATAATGACGTAAAACAGATACATGAAATACATTATGAGTTTTAGGCAGGTGGGGTGGCAGTACGAGACGATATGCAACGGGCCCAGTTTTCTCTTGGATCCTGAATGGTCCTATAAATCAAGGTGACAACTTTGTCCCCTTCCCGAACCATATGGTACTCTTATTAGGCCTGATACGAATGAAAACCTCGTCTCCCACTTCATAACTTCAGTCGGTCCTGTGTGCACTCGCATAGATTTTCTACCTATCCTATGCTTCCTTTAATCTCTGCCTAATATGAATCACCTATTCTTCCATCTCCTGAATCAATTATGGCCCAACTGTTACTCGATCTTCTAGTCTATCCCAACTCAATGGAGTTCTGCATGGCCTCCCATACAAAGCTTCGTAGGGTGGCATTCCGATGGAGCTATGATAACTGTTATTGTAGGAAAACTCTACCAAACATAGGTACTTATCCCATTGGGTTTGATTATCCATTACATACATCCTAAGCATGTCTTCCATGACTTGATTTACTCTCTCAGTTTTCCCATCTGTTTCAAGATGATAAGCTATGCTTAAGTTCAACTGAGTACCCAACTCTGACTGTAAAATTGTCCAAAACCTAGAAGTGAATCTGGAGTTCCAATCTGAAATGATCTTCTTAGGTATCCTGTGCAAATGGATAACCTCACTTACAAACACACGTGCCACATCAGTGACATCGTAAGTGTCTCTAATCAGAATAAAATGAGCACTCTTGGTCAACTTATCCACTATCACAAGAATGGCATTGTGTCTATGAGATGTGAGTAGCAACCCCACAACAAAATCCATGGAAATGACTTCCCATTTGGACATAGGAACATCATGTGGTTGTAGGAGGCCTACCAGGTGATGGTGGTCGGATTTCACTTGTTGACATCTAGGCACTTGTCGACGAAATAGACTACATCACACTTCATGCCTACCCAGAAGAAGAGTTTCCTTATAACTGTGTACATCTTCTTCACACCCAGATGCACACAATAAAGTGCTCTATGGTCTTCCTTCAGTATGATTCTTCGAATATCCCCATTCTCAGGGATGTACATCCTTCCTCGATATCTTAACAGTCCATCTATTTCCAAACTATATCCTTCATACTTTGGATCTAACTACCTCCCGCTCTGGAGGTTTGAAGTAACCCTTAAATACCAACTATCTTCTGGGAGTTGTGTCAACACATGTTCCCTCAGATTGACCTTTAAGGTTACCAAGGAGAATATACCCGGTCTCCTACTCAAGGCATCTGCGACCACATTTTCCTTTCCCTTGATGTATGAAATACCAAAATTGTACTCACTCATAAACTTACTCCATCGCCTTTGCCTGGCATTCAGATCTCTTTGAGTGAAGAGATGTTTTAAACTTTGATGGTTTGTTTTGAGCTCAAAGTTTCGCCCCACAAGATAGTGCCTCCAAATTTTTAGAGCTAGTATTACAACTGCCAACTCTAAATCATGAGTCGCGTATAGCTCTTCATGTTTCTTCAACTTCCTTGACACATAAGATATCACTCCTTCATCCTACATTAGCACGAACCCCAACCCTTTCTTCGAGGCATCCGTGCAGACTGTGAAGTCCTTTTCTATATCCGGCGCTCACAAAATTGGCGCACTGGTTAGTAACCTCTTAAGCTTAATGAATGCACTATCACATTATATTGTCCATTCATACCTGACCCCCTTGCATTGCAAAGTGGTGATGGGTTTCACTATTTTTGAGAATCCTTCCACAAATCTCTGGTAATAACCTGCTAGCCCCATGAAGCTTCTCACCTCATGGGCATTTTTCGGCACTGGCCACTCCATAATGGCCTTTACCTTTTCTTGGTCCACAGAGATTCCTTCGCCGAAAATAATATGGCCTAAATAGTGAATCTCTTTCTGGAAGAAGGAACACTTTGACAACTTCCCTTACAATTTGTTCTCTCTAAGGAAGGTCAACACTACTCGCAAGTGTTCCTCGTGTTCTCTTTAGTTCTTGGAATAGATGAGGATGTCATCTAGAAAGACTTGTACAAAACGGTATAAGTACTTCCAGAATATGTCGTTCATGAGGCTCATGAATACTGTCAGTGCATTGGTCAATCCAAAAGGTACTACGACAAACTCGTAATGTCCAAACTAAGTTCGAAAGGTGGTTTTTGGGATATCACCTTCCTTAATCCTTAACTGATGATACCCTTATCGCAAATCGATCCTTGAGAATACCACTACTCCTTTCATCTGATTTAAGAGGTCATCTATTCACGACATTGGGTAAATATTTTTCACTGTAGCATGGTTCAAGTCCCTATAGTCTATACACAGTCGTAAGGATCCATCCTTCTTCTTTACAAAAATTACTGGTGCACCCCAAGGTGAGACACTGGGTCTTATTAGCCCTAAGGCCAGTAACTCTTTCAACTGCATTTGCAATTCACAAAGTTCTGGCACTATCATCTGATACGGAGTCTTGGAAATTGGTTATGCACCAGGTTTTAACTCAATAGTAAAATCAAGCTCTCTCTTAGGAGGTAACATTGGTAACTCGTTCGGAAAAACATCTTTAAATTCTGACAATACCGGGTACTGATCCAATGAGGGTCCCTTCCTTTCATTCACTGCTTCCACTACATACAATCGACACCGTTGTCTCAAGCATCGATTAACCTTCATAGTTGATATAAAGCATAATGACACTTTTCTCCATACACCCTGGATCTCTACTAGTCTTCCTTCATCGTCGACACAAAGCACCCTCTTTGCAAAACAATCTACCAAAGTTCGATGGGCTACTAACCAATCCATTCCAATGATTAGGTCATACACCTCGAGAGCAGTGACGTATACCTTCAACCTGGTAGTACACACTCCCAGGTCTACTATACACTTATCAACACTATGTCCTACCACTTGTTTTTCCCCTGAAGCCATCTTGACTTGTTTAAATTCATCATGCTCGTAGGCTACCAACCCACTCTTTTCTAATGCAGATGGTGAAATGAAACTATCTGTAGCACCATAATCAAATAAAATCTTAACATTGATATGATTTAGAATACTTGATGACTCAACCACTATGGATTGATGTTCAGCCTGGCGATTATTAACCGTTGCGTAAAGCTGGTGGCTGCTACTTGCTCTCCCCATCGATGCCTTTCCTTCTCTATGCACGAACCCTGATTGTAACTCTGGGAAGTCACGTTGGTAATGGGGTCCTTCGCACCCCCAACAGGTAACATAATATTGAACTCGTGCATTGTTATGCGACTGTCTCTGAAATGAGTTCCTTCCCCTAGAACCCCTTCCCCTACTAGTTGTTCCCTAAGATGTTCGTGGACCTATCTGCATTGTTGGCGATGAACGAGATGTTGCACTCGTGATTTTTTCCCTGGCGCTAGTGTTGGCATTATCGAATTCTACATTGAGATTTAGCGTTGACTTTGGCTGGTGGAATGGAGTGGAGGGACTTGGCGCTTGGATTTTTTGAATCATCGTTTTTTTTTTTTTTCTGAAGTGCGCGCCCTTTGAGCCCGCTTGTGAGATCCTCCTCTCTGTGTCTTGATTCCTGACACTTGGGTGCTCGATCATGGTTAACTCCTTTTGTATTGCAGGTTCTTAGCTCGGTGTTTTTAGTTAAAGTGATTAATCGGTTTGAAATCTAGCATGAATCATAAATTTTAAATATAATTAATTAATTAATCATATTAGTTAAAACTATAGTTGAATTATATTTAAAATTTAAAACATAACATGGTTTATTAATTAAAAAATAATAGTTAAATACTATATTTAAATTATATTTAAAATTAAACATAACATAACTAATACTAATAATAAAAAAAAACTATATTTAAATTATATTTAAAATTATTAAATTTTATTATTATTATAATTTAAATTATATTTAAATTTAAACTAAAATAATTTAAACCATTATTTCGAATTATACAACATTAAGATTTAACCCAAGATAATAATAAAAAAATAAAATAAACAATTTTTAACCTAGGCAGTGGGTCCTCGCATGAGGCCCACGTGCCCCTCCCAAACCCACACTCATTCCCAACCCTACACGTCTCTTAATCAAACCCTAAACTTTCCTCAAACCTAACACTCCATCACTACCGCCTATCTCCCTACGCAAATGTGCCCTCGGCTTCTCCCTCTATGCTATTGTGGCGGAGCTTTGATAATGGCTGTGGGCTCCTCCCTTGGCTTGGTAATGGGAGGTTGTTTTGTAGCTTGAAGAGTGATACACACGATATCGTCAGTACGTGAGGTTATTCTGTAGCTTATAACAGGAAGGAAAATTATTTCTATGCTCTGTAGCCACTAGAATTCAACGATCTGCCATTTGTAGTTATTGATCTATTTGTGAAAGCCTTGTGTATTCTTCGAGTAGCTGGCATCCCTTGCAACTACTTCATTGCAGTGATGAGATGATATCTCTAAGCTTGTTTATGTTGGTAATTTGTGATGTAGAGTTAGAGGTATGTGTATTTGTACTGAGATATCTTGGCTTACTATTTGATTTATATTGCTCTGAACACATTTTGATTAGCTTGAAGTCCCATGTATAGAAACGTTTCTTCTAGCACGACTTAGTTGATCATGCTGGCATGTTTATTTATTTTTGTATTTTTTGCAAGTCCAAGCCTTTATATGTTTTAGCATCAACTGTCAAGTCTCTGTTTACGGATGTAGAGGTGCCTAATATTTGCAATTTCAGGAAAAGGTTTCATAGTGGCCCTTTATTCTATGATTTGCGCATATTATTGGCCTTGTTTTCATTTGTCCCCAATTTCTCTCGAGGCTCCTGGATGCAAGGCATTGTTTTCATTTTTTGTTTCCATGTGTGCATTGAGCATATATTGTGGACATGGGTCTTCAAATTCTCCATATCGGCTCTTAGTTGTATGTCATGGTCATCATCATCAATATATGGACTTCCGTGCAGTTTGTGTGCAGTTTTGTCATTCCTTCAAGCAAGCGTGTATGTTTCTTTAGGCGGGCGGGCATGAGGAGATGATATGGGAGGTGCATTACTTGAAGAAGAACACAAATCATTATAGAGGTGTTCCTTATGCTTCTTCCCAAAATAATCCAAGCGGTACCCATGCCGCTTCCTGTGCAAGTCTATGTAATCTCTCTGAGGCATTTTGACTATTCAGGTTGGATCCTCACTGCGAATGGATCGAATGTGCTATAATAGAGGACCCCAGAAGCATTCTAATTGCCCAAAGTCCTGGAATAAGCTCGCTTGTAAGATCAATAGCCTTAAGCCCAGGAGCTTAAAATAGCAAGAGTCACCCAGATTCTTTTTATATATCCGATCTTACTAGATAGAAAAAAAAACAAGCCTTTCTCCCCACGATGATGAAAGAGTGCTTGATCGCTATCTCTTGCTCCCATTAGGTTATTGGTTGGATCAATAATGCTTAATAGGGGATTATACACCATGTGGCATACCTGGATAGTAGGCACAGGCAACATGTTCGCTTACAATAGATTTAAATAACCTACTCATTCTTGGATTTTTGTCAATAAACAATCCACTTTGGGGTGTTCCCTCATCGGGCCATCCAAATGGATTTTATTCAATATAAAATATACCCTTTCTGAGCATCTCTTAGATAACCAATTTCTCCAAGCATTTATTCCCATCAGCCATAGTACTTGCCTTCTAGACCTACCCATAATAGCCCATTGTTTAGGTTAGGCGGGAAAACAATTAGGCGTATTTTGTTTATTATTAGTTCTAGTTTACTCCCTACAAAGTTGGCATTACAAAGTGAGCAGTCAGTAGGCTATCAAATGTTGAGGGATGCTGGGTATCACTCTGGAACACCTGGCTCTATGGTGGGATTTGTCCTGTTTTCCAAGGATCGGTAGGCACCAATTGAACTAAACCAGCACGGGCCTTTTCGAGAGAGACCAGGATGACTCTTGGGAAGGTTCGGGGTGATCAGTGTCCTTGGGGTGCAAAATATAAACACAACTCTCATAACTAGCTAAATCACAATATAGAGGGCAGTGACATATTCATCTTAATATACGCCAGACCCATCCATCTTAATCCATAGTGTCGAACTATCTGATCCGAGAGTGGCAGCTGGCTGTCATGGAAATAACCTTACGACTTAATGAATTCATGATGATTCATTTTGCAATGAGGAGCTTCCATGTTTCCCTCCTCGTGTTAGCTCTATTTCCTCGTAATAGCTCATAGGAAAGCATAGTGAACCGCCTATTGTTTTCCTCTACTCCTCTGACTCTATCATGGGAAAATGGTTAAAGTTAATCTATCATGGGGAAGTGTTTAAAGGCCAGGTAGATAACCTGATGAAAGGAAGGCGGGTGGGTTGATAATCTAAAAAAGAAGTGTTTTTGTCCTTGGGTTTGGTTTGTGTTCTCCTTGGCTTTGGTTTGTGTTCCAAGTAGATAATTCCCTATTGGCTGTTGTTGGGTAGGTGATGAAGTGCAGGTGTCGATGCTGTTGGTTGTGGAGATTTTTTTTTTCACTACTAATTTTTGCTGGTGGATATTGTTTTCTGCACAACGAATTGTTAATGCACAAAATCAGGATTTCGAAAAGATATAGTGTTTTACAGAGTATACCAGGCTATTGTGGCGGTAGCAAGGGCCTTCAATTGTCTTCCAATTTCTCTAGTCGTGTATTATGACTTCCACATTTGCCTCCATTTTATTGCATTGGCCATTGATAGGCTTCCAATCTCTCCTGAGTCTTTTGGCTCTACGACATGGGTTTCTTTTCTGGTTCCTTCTAACAACGGCCTATGTTCGCAATTATATCAGAATGTCTTCCTCACCCTTTCTGTGATGAAAAGATTAAGTTGGTAGGTATTTGTGTTTTATCTCTGGCTTCCCTTTGTGTAGGGTTCTGTTAGGGAAGGGTAGTTCCCCCCCCCCCCAATATATATATATATATATATATATATAGTTTTATTTTTTTACTTTTATATTATATATGCAATTTTTTTTTATATACTTTAAATACTTACATTTTTTTTTTACTGTAATTTGTTAAATTATTAACCGATATGAATTCAATAGTGAGGGTATAGTGGCTGTAGCAAACGGTTGGGTGCACAACAAGCTTTTCCTACCGAAACAGAGCAGCATAAACCTGGAGGAAAAGCAGGTCCTGGCATTCTTGGAGTTAACATTGGCAAGAACAAAACAAGTGAAGATACAGTTGTAGACTATCTGGTACTATTTTTTTTTGTTCGTTACTTTCAATATATATAGAATTATACTAATTTCAATTGGGCATATTGTTTATATATAGATCTGCGTAAAAATAAAATAAAAATTTGTGTTTTTGGCTTGCAGGTTAGGTGGCTCTGGAGTTGGAGTTGGAGCTTGGCCCTAATTTTTTTTTTTTTTACAATTACATAAATATTTTCATATACAGATTATTTAGGGATTGTTTAGGATTTCAAGGCAAAGGGTTTCAATATATCCAATTAGGGGTTTTTAAAATTTTTGGGTTAGTGTTGAACAATTTCCATTCTAAACTTTCCTTCTTACAAACGGTTAGGTGGGTAGGTGGGTAGGTAGGCCCTTAAGGCTCCAGATTTCAAACAAATAGCTATGATACCATATGTAGCAGCCGTAAAAATACAAAATTTAATTTGATTTAGTATATAATTCTTTCTCATACAAAATAATTCAATCACCAACATATGAGCATATGATATTCGACAAAAATTAAAATTTTATCCACAACATAAGAATTACCTAACGAAATAAAGAAATTACCTATCCCTGATGCTAATTCCCCCATCGATCTGGTTGTTCGTTGCTGAAACTGTGTCAAACACTACCCAAAACCATGTTTCCACCCTGCCAACTAGGACAACTTCCTAGCTCCAGGATACCATATGGATATCCTGGCCCCCGTGCCCAAAACCCCCAGCAAACCGGTGCCCCTGTAATGATCCTCCCAGACTGCAAAACTCCAACTCAGAACCAAAAAATCCAAAAAACCTCAAACCAGAACTCAAACTCCCCTCTGCAAATCCAAGAGAACCCTCCAAAAGATAGGATCCCCCTTCCCGTAATCCTCCTCCGCTCATATCCCTCCTTCACCGCCCTTTCTCCTCATTTATTTTCTCACCTACACATTTATTATCTTATCCTATTATTAATGCTTTATCCTATTATTAATGCTCCTTACCCTTATTTATTAATGCTCCTTATCCTTATTTATTAATGCTCCTTATCCCCTCCATATACGTAATCTTTAATTTAAACAATATATTTATTAACCCTATTAAATTTATTACCCTGTTCATTCAATGTGATAGGTAATTAATTTAATTAATTAATCAAAATTATAATAATTAATTAACTAATAAATATTTAATTAATATTATTATGCCAATCTTTGTTTAGTTAAAACCATGTTAAGACAATTAATCACCTAATTAATTTTGCTTAATAATCCCTAATCATATTTTCAACTAGGGTTGTTATAGAACAAACCTATACTATGATAGAATAAGAAGGTTTGGCCATGGTGTATTCCTTCAAAAGTTCAATCACTATCTTCCGGGATCTCACTTTAAGATGCATACAAACCATTTTGTGCTAAGATACCTAGTTAAAGATCCAGTGTTAGGGGGAAGAATATGCAAATGTATACTATTGTTCCAGGAATATGAAATCAAGGTGATCGTGAAACCAAGAAATTTTAACTTAGGACTAGATCACTTGTCACACATACTGTCAGGAGAAGATGTAGGAAACTTGGATGATAGTTTACTTGATGCACACCTATTTGGAATTCATATCATCGATGACCATTTTTCAGACATAGTTTAGTTCTTGAAAATGAGAGTATCTCCTCCATAATTTACAGTAGTGAAAAAGAAGCAACTTGTAGTGAAGGCAGAAGACTACTAGTTGATAGTAGGAAATTTGTACAAGTTAGGCATAGAAGATATTATGTGATGTTGCATATTAGAACATGAAAAAAATATTGTACTATTAGAGGTGCATGAAGGGGTTGTAGGAGGTCACTATACAAGAAAGGAAGAAACTCATAAGATTTTTCACACGAGACTATGGTGGCCTACCCTTCAAAAATATGCTAAAGAATTATGCCAAAGTTGTGATGTTTGTTAGAGGCTTGGAAAGTTGTCCAGGAGAGATGAAATGGCATTAGTTCCAAAAGTGGCATTGAAAGCATTCTATAAGTGGGAAGTGTACTTTTTAGGGCCAATTAATCCACCATATAGGATATCAAGAGCTAGGTACATCATTACTATGATAGACTATTTAACTAGATGGGCCAAGGTGGAACTAGTCAGAGACTGCAACGTGGAGACAACTGTGTGATTTTTGTTTGAAAATGTAGTAATATGGTTTGGATGCCCAAGGATACTTATGAGTTATTAGGAAACACATTTCTTGAATAGGAATATTTTAGTGTTGATAGAGGAGTTTCATATCCATCATCATAAGAGTACACCATACCATCCTCAAGAAAATGGAACAGTAGAAGCTTTCAATAAGATCTTGAAACATGTGCTGAAATGTTTTTGGAATATAAGTTGGAATGACTGGGAATTGAATATTCTAGAAGTATTATGGGCATATAGGACTACAAGTAAGAAGCTAAAAATACATACTCCATTCAGGTTGATGTATGGATAAGAATTATTTATGCTAAAGGAATTCATAGTACCAATTTTGTGCATTTTTGTGATGAAAAAGCTTACAAATTTAGGTGCAATGGATAAAATGCTATCATAACTAGTATAACGTGAGGGAAACCATTTTGCCGTAGGTTTCCACCAGTAGGTTCATAAAGCTTGTGAGAAATATTGGCATGAAAGACATATCAAGCAGAAGAATTTTCAGACATGAGACTTAGTATTACTCTATGATAGTAAGTATGTACAACATCCAGGGAAGTTCCATATGCATTGGTTAGGACCATATGTGATAAGGATCATCATATAAGTAGGTGTTTCTCATTTGGAAAAATTAAATGGAGAAATTATGGAGGATTGGTTAATGGTAGTCGGTTGAAACTGTACAGGGACAACTGTGCTTCTGTGCATTAGTCTGAACTACATATGACATGTACTATAGAACTTGTATTATAGTGTATCATAACAAGAAAATGGAATAAAAAGTGTCTGAGGTAAGAGACAAAAGGTTAGAAGGAAGCATAGAAGTATTTTTCAAACAATTAAACTATAGAATGTCACAGAGACGAAGTAAACAAGGAGGACGCGTGTGTAAGAAGGAAGGTTGAAATGAGATAGAGGCATATGAAGAAATCTGGAAAAGAATTTAAGCCAATCCATGATGGGGCATGATATAAAGAGTGAACATGAAGGTGAAGTAGTGGCACTGCATAGACATAAATGAAGATTGACAAGAGTATTTTGACAGGTTGGAAAATCTAATGTATAATCTATTGGAGATACAAAGTTAATAAATCTTTAAGGAAAGTAATGAATGGTAAGGAAAGTGGATTAGACTATAAGTTCGGGTGTGAATGAGTTTAGAAACAGTTGGAAACAAGGGGATAAAATCAATTGAAGGGTCGAATGGGAAAAATAATTTATCATAGAGAGATGCAAAAGTAGATAGCATAGAGCGAAGTGAATGGAGAATAGAGATGAAGAATTTAGTTGTATAGAAGAGTTGCAGAGAACCATGACACCACCCAAGGAAGTAGTGACATCAACATCACCACCAAAGAAACAATGTAGTAAGCCACTAGTAGTACCGGTATAGGAAGAGTTTCCAGGAGCATCAACATTAGAGTCGAGTGCAACCAACATTCCAAAGGAGTACATACCACCAAGGAAGTTATTAGTGAAGTTGGTCCACTGACAGAAGGAAGAAAAGTATCTACTCATGGAGCCAAAAATTCCACTAGTATTAATAATTGAAGAAGACATGTTAGGTGCAGTGTTGAGTCTAAAGTTCGTAGATCATGACCGGTCAAACAAGAAGAATTATCCCTAAACAAATATTTGATGGAATTCATCAACCAAGAAATGTTATTTATTAGAGTCGATCCAAATACATGGGTAACAAGATTGGAAAAATTGGGAATCTTGACCTTGTTACAGATCCTGCATTTTGGTATGAGCAACAAGATAAATGCATGTGTGAAGATGTTGTTAAGTTACGTTCATGGTGGATACCTATGGTTGTAAATATTCATGTCTATCTATATAGAGTTTATTGCGCAGATCACAAGGTTTCCCATAGTAGGAGAGGAATCATTAATATTGTTTACATAAAAGTCAAATGACAAAGCATTGTCGAAGAATATGAAGGAGAATTTTGGTATGTTCAGAGCAGTGCACAAAATCGACATAGAAAGCATCAATGTCGACTACATTATGTTCACAACAAAATTTGTATCTTGCAAATTGATGAGAAAGTGTCACATAAATCAATTTCCAATAGGAGTGATAGCAGTGGTAGAAAAGTGCATCGAAGGCATGAAGATGAGTTGGCCAACTTTCATATTCAACCAGTTCCAGATAGACTGTAGAGAAGCGAAAGATAAAGGTATGGAGTTTCACTATACATGGTTGCTTATATTAATAGAACTAGTGTCTTGGAGGGATCCGAAAGACTTACATTTTTTTTATATAAAAATTATTCATGCTTAACAAAAAGGCACGTGAAATTGTGGCATATTGTGCACAAGGAGAGGCAATTATACAAAAATATTCACTTTTATATCTATAAGGAAGCCATTAGGGAAATAATTTATAAGACGCTGCACATACTACCACACGTGGTAGAGGCATACACAACAAATCTACAATTTCAGGCAAGGCGCCATCACATGTATATCAAAGTGAAGAAGGATCCAATTCATGAATGGCTACCTACACGATATTGGGTAATTGAGGAAGATATGGGACACATAATGGAAGATTGGGATGATGATTGGAATATCCCAATGAAAGAGACAAAGAAAGAGAAACCAACAAAACCAACCCCTAAGATAAAAGAAATAGATGATAAATACAAATAAGAACAGGATAACGAAGGAAATGGCACAAGAAAAAAAAGACAAAATACAATCCCACACATGAGAGAGAAGAGAAAATAAGTAGACATCGAGAAAGTAGTCCCACAGCACAAGAAAATGAAAGTTTTAAGGGAACCAACCATTCAAGACCTCGTATAAGAAGACTTGGAAAAAATTTCATAACAAGTTAAGGAAGCAACAAATGAATCTTTTGAGTGTGCAACAAAACAACAAGAAGAAAATAATTTGGATAAGCAAGAATAGATTGTTGCATTCCGACAAATTTTTAAGACCACAAGACTTGCACTAGTACAAATAAGACAACAAGTGCATGAAGAGAATACAATGAAGACAATTAATGTGCAACAATCGAAATCTTTCCTATCTGGAGAAATACGAGTCATGAATATAGCAACAGGAGCCTTAGAGTTCCCCATGACATAGCTAAAAGAGAAATCCAAGGCACCGATTCATATTGAATTAGTTTTATCTCAGTTCTTTTTTTAAGTCTTATACATATTATAGATGAGTGTAACAGAGGAAATTCAAGTTTGTGTAGTTTCAACCTCGATGGAGTTGACAAAGACAGTCACAAATAAAGACATGTTACAAGCAAAATATGACCAACTTAGGTTGGATCAAAATGAGGTCGTGCAACAGGAAGAGAGAGTGAAACAGGTGGTCCACCAGGTGTATAACATTATTCTAGAGGTACCTAGGGAGGAATATACCCCATTGAAGGAAAAAGTGACAAAGTTGACCAAATCCATTCAGGGATTCCACACTAAGATCAATGACATAGACACATGATAGATACTAGGCACTCCCCCGAAGGAAAGGGAGAAAAGAGAGAAGTTAGTGACCGAAACTTTAGATAATATCAAAAGCCTAGAAGAAAAATGTGCACAATTGTTTGCAGAAAGCACGAAAGTTTGGACACAACTAGCTGAAGAAGTGGAACTGCAGATGATTGAACAGAAGTTACAAGCTATGCAAGAAAAGGCACACAAGTTTAAGGAAGTAATGAGTACATTACTATCGATAGAGATGGTAACAACAATGGCATAAAACCCAAAGATATACTCAGAACCGAATCATCTAAGGGAAGAGAAGTAGGATCATGAAAAAAAGATCGATACCTTGTAGGAAGAAGCCTACAAGGTGGTGTCAGGATTAGCAGCTACTCAAGGTCTATTCAAGTAGACAATCCAGGAAAGTGCTGAAAAAGTGAAGACTCATATCATTGCAGAGATGGTCGAGTAAATTGTACAACAGGAAACCCAAGTCAAAGAAAAAGTTGAAATGGCTAGAGATACATTACATAAGTTTTTGGCGACATGGAATAAGGCCTGAACTGGCTCGAGACAAGCCACATGTGAGTCTTGGGGGCTTGTTGGAGTAGGCTATTTCAGATAATTTTTTAGAATCACAAAAAAGTGGATCACGTGACATTTTGGTAGAGCAGTGCGCATGGAAAGAAGTTAGTGAATTTTAAGGAGTTAGCGTGAAAGAGGCAGAGGTTAGGTAGGAGTTTTGGGACATTTTACCACATTGTAAAAGGATAAGCCCTATTGTAAAACTATAAATATATAATGGGTTTTTTGTATAAAGTAACAGAAGGGAGAGAAATCGTGAATCTGAAATCTTGAATCTTGAAGGATAAGTGGTGAAAATTTGAGAGGAAGGGCCTAGTTGATGTGGGTGTCAAGAAATGAATAGTGAGCTAAGTTGAATATCACTCGAGAGGCATGTGTGCACAACAACATAGAATGACTTGGGAAGGGTTGGTTTTTTAATGAATATCATTATATAAGAAGAGTGTGCACCCATTATAAGGAAGAATATGAATGAATAACATAAGAATATAGTCATTGTGGGTGTAGCCCAGTTGGGGTGAAGCACATTAATCCATGTGTTCTAATGTGCATTTTTTTATGATGTGTGTGTGTGTGTGTGTTTTTAATGCGCACCTATGATGAATGGTTAATATGAATATGTTAGATATTTTAAATTATTTTGTGCATATGATGAATGGTTAAATGAATATGTCATAGATCGTAATACTGATATGGTTTCACACACATAACATTGAATGAACGATAAGTAAACAATAAAGAATGAATGCCCCATATTCCATCATGACTCTGGAAACCTATGATCTATATGGATATCGATGGCCACCCACCTATTCCAATTGGCTCACATGCATCTTTTTTCATTGGCATTGATTTCCTAGATTTTCGAGTCCTAAACGTATGGGGTCATTTTGAGGCCTTAAACAATGTTTTTTAGGCTTGCCACAATCAAAATAAAGATAGAGTCATATTTTGATGACATAATGTGTATTCCTCGAATAGACCTTTCGAACAGGCTATCATGTGCCTAAAACAAATATTGTATGCAAATGTTACGACCCCGTGAAGTTGTTGTACCAACTTACCCCATCGGGGCCCACATAACTTTTGGTGCTTCATCTCCACATTGGGTTTGCAAACCTTTTGCATTTTCATCTTCCAAGGGCTAGGTTTTTGGATATTTAGGGTTTTTCCATTTATGTTAAAAATTCCTTTTGAGCCTCATTGTAATGATATTCTTGCGAATGATCATAGCCATTGTTATAGGAGAATCCCCCTGTGGACAAGTGGATTTATTCTTGGATACTAGACCCCTATAATCAAGACAGAAAGGTGCTAATGTGGACAATAAAATTCATTTTCATGAAGATAAAATATTCAAGGAAGAAGAAGAAAGAAAGGTAAATACCTTTAGGAAATTTGTCCTTGATCGATCCAGGTTGATCTTGATCTCCAAGTTCTTTAGAAGGTCCTACAATACAATGAGAAGAAACAATGAAACATACTTCATACTCTACCAATTAGCTTCATAATAGATCTATCAAAAGAAACAAGTTCATGAAACATACACAAACTTATAGGAAACAAGCCAAGCACATATTTATATTAATGAAAACAAAGCAAAGTGCTTACAACCATAGATGTAGATGTAGAAGCTTCACTAATCTCTCTTTGTCTAGAACCTTGCTCAAAATTTCCACGATCAAAATGAATGTAACTTTCACTGATAAATCTCCCTTATGAGATCATAAGTTTGATTCCTCTAAATTGACCTGTCTTTTCACCATGAGGAGGCGTCCTTATATAGGCTTGGAGAGGCCTAACCACTTAAGAGATTCTTGGGATAGGTTGAGGATCCTTCTCCTTCAGTTGTGGATCTTCCCTAATATTGAGCCTTGACCTCAGATCCAAATCCAACCAGCTCCAGAGATGAGAGGGATCCTCAATAGTCTAAAATTCGCTCAAAAATGGCCAGCAACGAGTGCTCCCTCATAATGGGGCATATAGCATTGCAAATCTCCCCCAAAATAGGGTACAGAGCGTTGACACTTCATGATAGTGTATATGGGAGAGCTGCCTTCCAAAATTGATTTTTGAGTGGTTTTTTCCATGGCAAAAGACTTGTACTCTTTGTCAAATGATTTCTCCTCTTCAAAACCATTCTTTTGAGGTGTATTTTAAGTGTTGTTGATAATGTTGTCTGAGACACAACATAGGCAAGATGATAGTATGATATTTGTGACACTTGTGGCCAAAATGCGACACTTGTGACATTGGTAATGATGACACTAGGCCATCATCGTAATGAGTAATTTTGATGTGTAACAAATTTCCCCCCAAAGTGAAAAGTTAGAAGACAGGAATTGATGACTGAAGTACTTTGTAGAATTTTTAGAGCAAGGGTATGGAATCAGATAACCTAGAAGAATCTGCACACAACCATCAAACAAATATTATGACATGTTTCAAACCCAAGGTAGGCATACCTATGCTTGAGTGATAAATATTTTCAAGGTATGGTCGCCATAAAATACACTGTGGAACCATAATTATATTGACAAAAAGGTATAGCCATTGAAGATACAATGTGGATCTATAATCCTATGACCTGAAGTGATCGTAGCCACAAAGAATACATAGTGGATATATGAGACGACAAGACATATCCACGAACAATACAAAGTGGATATATGTGACAGTATATGTGTCAATGTTCAAAAGAAACTTTGTCGCAACCTAGAGAAAGTACATATAAGAGTGATGAATCAACCCAGGGTCTTCTTACCAATCTCGATGTAGTATGAATATAACCATGTGAATAGATGTCCTAATGTCGAAGATGGTAGAAACCACTTGATTATCGGTCAATGAGGTAAACCGTTAACAAGTGCAAGGAAAATCACCATTGATGTCAATGATTCCCAAGGTACTCTAATACATTCCAACGAATGTGAATGGATGAGATGAAGTCAAACATCCATGGAATCATCTGATTAGAGGTCAATGATGTAAAAACATTGTCGGATGCAAGGAGTCCTGCCATTGAGGCATGCAGGTCCCAAGGTACTAACTAGTTTCTAAGTCTAGTTCCCAAATAATGTGCTGAAGTCAACAGGAACAAACTCGTCGAAGGAGGGACTTGATGTATCCCCCATCAATGACATGAAACTAACACAAAGATGTAAATTAGTGGATCAAATGAACATGGACTAGCATGGGTATTGAATCAAGAAATTTATGATGGATGACTCTTGAGGCAGATACTTCCCTTGAACACTGAGGCACAATAGCAAAAACATGACATGGACCAAAACACAATGATGGAATGGATACGATGAATTTTTTTAGGTGACCCAAAGGAGTAAGAAAACTCATATGATTGGTTCAATGCAGAGGTTCAATGGATTAAAATGTGTGCAAAGACAAAGTTTCATGTTCAAGGGTGACCGTAAGAGTTGCTAGTAATGTTCTCAAAAAATGCTTGTCTTGCTTCCTTCAAATTTTCCCCCATCCATATAGACAAGTACCTATTTTTTATTTAACGAGCTCAAGGAGTGTAACACATTATTGATATAACTCACCTTCGGTAAGTCCCTCTTCCTTTGTTTAATGAACTGGAAGAAGTAAGGGTTTAGTCCCGTATGGGCCTTTCAATGTATCATTGTTTAACAAGTCCAGAGAAGGTAAACTCGGTGATTTTTCATGTTTAGAGAGTCTGAAAAGAACTTAAAGATGACTCCAGTGTTGTCCCTTTTTGTAATGTTAGTCTCATGAGGCTGAAAAAGAGATAAATTATCACTTGAAAGACACCCTTTCAAAAATTTTAACGAATGGGAAAGGAAGCAATATCACTTGGCAATATTTTCATGTTTAGAGAGTCTGAAAAGAGATTAAAGACAACTCCAGGGGGTTCCTTTTCGTATATCCATGCGATCCCAAAAAAGAGATAAATCTTTTCTCGGTCACATTCTCATGTTTTTACGAGTGTGAGAAAGAACAAATACTAAGCTCAGTACTCTGCCCCCAGCTTGAAAGCTAGTGGCTTAACTCCAGAATGATCATCAAAGACTGGAGACATGCCCCCCAAGCTTCAATTCATTCATCAACTTTGAGGTTGTCACCAATTTATGTACTAGATGGAGAAAAAGGATAAGGGTGGATGAAATAAAGGTTCAAATACGAGACCTAATGAAAGACTCGACTCGACATCTACGAGATCTGGAAAAAGAATCAACCTGACATGAGAGGTGACTGTTTCATTTTTTAACGAGCTTGACATAGGAAAAGAACTATGCTCAAGGCTTTGGGTTCAATCCCCATATTTCTATTTCATTTTTTAACGAGCTTGTTATAGAGAGGAAAAACTATTCTCATAGCTTTTGTTTCATTTTATAACGAGCTTTACACAGAGAAGAGAAACTATGCTCGTTAAATCTTCTTGATCATGGATTCCAAGAGTATAATGCTCTGGAAGGACACCATGTCAAGGGACAAAACTCGGTCATTGCTTCCAAGAGATCTTCACTAGATGGAAGAAGAATTCTCTAGAAGGAACACATGTTAAGGGTATCGTCAGGGGTAAGGAGATCAAGCTCCAATATCCCTACCAAAGAGATCACCATGTTGTTTTGGGATAAATCCGTAAGTGCGGACACAAACCGATCTCCCCAGATCCACCTGGATCTGGAACAAACAGTGACAGAATACTACTCTTTCCCTAGTTCTAAAGTATTGAAAGGACAAGAGAAGAAGGATGATGTACTTAC
>ML803150.1:167415-200030 GCA_009831015.1 Picea engelmannii
TTCAGCGTCTGTGTTTGCATTTGTGTTGCAGCATGTTTCAGCATCTGTTCTTCATAAAAAA
The DNA here is from genome assembly GCA_009831015.1 of Picea engelmannii. Lineage (NCBI taxonomy): Eukaryota > Viridiplantae > Streptophyta > Pinopsida > Pinales > Pinaceae > Picea > Picea engelmannii. The sequence continues at coordinate 167,477 of ML803150.1, forward strand.
TCGATTGCCATCAATGACAACCTTGATCATCTGCGCCTTGATCATCTGCGTCATCTCTGTTGTAGCCATATTTCCAACAATCATGTGCCTAAAACAAAGATTGTATGCAAATGTTACGACCCCGTGAAGTTGTTGTACCAACTTACCCCATCGGGGCCCACATAACTTTTGGTGCTTCATATCCACATTGGGTTTGCAAACCTTTTGTATTTTCATATTCCAAGGGCTAGATTTTTGGATATTTATGGTTTTTCCATTTATGTTAAAAATTCCTTTTGAGCCTCATTGTAATGATATTCTTGCGAATGATCATAGCCATTGTTATAAGAGAATCTCCCTATGGATAAGTGGATTTATTCTTGGATACTAGACCCCTATAATCAAGACAGAAAGGTGCTAATGTGGACAATAAAATTCATTTTCATGAAGCTAAAATATTCAAGGAAGAAGAAGAAAGAAAGGTAAATACCTTTAATACATTTGTCCTTGATCGATCTAGGTTGATATTGATCTCCAAGTTCTTCAGAAGGTCCTACAATACAATGAGAAGAAACAATGAAACATACTTCATACTCTACCAATTAGCTTCATAATAGATCTATCAAAAGAAACAAGTTCATGAAACATACACAAACTTAAAGGAAACAAGCCAAGCACATATTTATATTAATGAAAACAAAGCAAAGTGCTTACAACCATAGATGTAGATGTAGCAGCTTCACCAATCTCTCTTTCTCTAGACCCTTGCTCAAAATTTCCATGATCAAAATGAATGTAACTTTCACTGATAAATCTCCCTTATGAGATCATAAGTTTGATGCCTCTAAATTCCCCTGTCTTTTCACCATGAGGAGGCGTCCTTATATAGGCTTGGAGAGGCCTAACCACTTAAGAGATTCTTGGGATAGGTTGAGGATCCTTCTCCTTCAGTTGTGGATCTTCCCTAATATTGAGCCTTGACCTCAGATCCGAATCCAACCAGCTCCAGAGATGAGAGGGATTCTTCCCTGATTTTCCTCAATAGTCTAAAATTCGCTCAAAAATGGCTAGCGGCGAGTGCTCCCTCAGAATGGGGCATATAGCATTGCAAATCTCCCCCAAAAGAGGGTACAGAGCATTGACACTTCCTGATAGTGTATAGGGGAGAGTTGCCTTCCAAAATTGATTTTTGAGTGGTTTTTTCGATGGCAAAAGACTTGTACTCTTTGTCAAATGATTTCTCCTCTTCAAAACTAGTCTTTTGAGGTGTCTTTTAAGTGTTGTTGATAATGTTGTCTGAGACACAAAATAGGCAATATGACAGTATGATATTTGTGACACTTGCGGCCAAAATGTGACACTTGTGACATTGGTAATGACGACACTAGGCCATCATCGTAATGTGTAATTTTGATGTGTAACAAATTTCCCCCCAAAGTGCAAAGTTAGAAGACGGGAATTGATGACTGAAGTACTTTGTAGAATTTTTAGAGCAAGGGTATGGACTCAGATAACCTGGAATAAGCTGCACACAACCATCAAACAAATATTATGACATGTTTCAAACCCAAGGTAGGCATACCTATGCTTGAGTGATAAAGATTTTCAAGGTATGGTCGCCATAAAATACATTGTGGATCCATAATTATATTGACAAAAAGGTATAGCCATTGCAGATACAATGTGGATCTATAATCCTATGACCTGAAGTGATCGTAGCCACAAAGACTACATAGTGGATCTACGAGATGACAAGACATAGCCACGAACAATACAAAGTGGATATATGTGACAGTATATGTGTCAATGTTCAAAAGAAACTTCGTCGCAACCTAGAGAAAGTACATATAAGAGTGATGAATCAACCCAGGGTCTTCTTACCGATCTCGATGTAGTATGAATATAACCATGTGAATAGATTTCCTAATGTCGAAGATGGTAGAAACCACTTGATTATCGGTCAATGAGGTAAACCGTTAACAAGCGCTAGGAAAATCACCATTGATATCAATGATTCCCAAGGTACTCTAATACATTCCAACAAATGTGAATGGATGAGATGAAGTCAAACATCCATGGAATCATCTGATTAGAGGTCAATTATGTAAAAACATTGTCAGATGCAAGGAGTCCTGCCATTGAGGCATGTAGGTCCCAAGGTACTAACTAGTTTCTAAGTCTAGTTCCCAAATAATGTGTTGAAGTCGACAGGAACAGACTCGTCGAAGGAGGGACTTGATGTATCCCCCATCAACGACATGAAACTAACACAGAGATGTAAATTGGTGGATCAAATGAACATGGACTAGCATGGGTATTGAATCAAGAAATTTGCGATGGCTAACTCTTGAGGTAGATACTTCCCTTGAACACTGAGGCACAATAGCAAAAACATGACATGGACCAAAACACAATGATGCAATGGATACGATGACTTTTTTCAGGTGACCCAAAGGAGTAACAAAACTCATAGGATTGGTTCAATGCAGAGGTTCAATGGATTAAAATGTGTGCATAGACAAAGTTTCGTGTTCAAGGGCGACCGTAAGAGTTACTAGTAATGTTCTCAAAAACTGCTTGTCTTGCTTCCTTCAAATTTCCCCCCATCCATATAGACAAGTACCTATTTTTTATTTAACGAGCTCAAGGAGTGTAACACATTCTTGATATAACTCACCTTCGGTAAGTACCTCTTCCTTTGTTTAATGAACTGGAAGAAGTAAGGGTTCAGTCCCGTATGGGCCTTTCAATGTATCATTGTTTAACAAGTCCAGAGAAGGTAAACTCGGTGATTTTTCATGTTTAGAGAGTCTGAAAAGAACTTAAAGATGACTCCATTATTGTCCTTTTTTGTAATGTTAGTCTCGTGAGGCTGAAAAAGAGATAAATTATCACTCGAAAGATGCCCTTTCAAAAATTTTAACGAATGGGAAAGGAAGCAATATCACTTGGCATTATTTTCATGTTTAGAGAGTCTGAAAAGAGCTTAAAGATGACTCCAGGGGGTTCCTTTTCGTATATCCATGCAATCCCAAAAAAGAGATAAATCTTTGCTCGGTTACATTCTCATGTTTTTATGAGCGTGAGAAAGAACAAATACTAAGCTCAGTACTCTGCCCCCAACTTGAAAGCTAGTGGATTAACTCCAGAATGATCATCAAAGACTGGAGACATGCCCCCCAAGCTTCAATTCATTCATCAACTTTGAGGTTGTCACCAATTTATGTACTATATGGAGAAAAAGGATAAGGGTGGATGAAATAAAGGTTCAAATACGAGACCTAATGAAAGACTCGACTCGACATCTACGATATTTGGCAAAAGAATCAACCTGATAGGAGAGGTGACCATTTCATTTTTTAACGAGCTTGACATAGGAAAAGAACTATGCTCAAGGCTTTGGGTTCAATCCCCATATTTCTGTTTCATTTTTTAATGAGCTTGTTATAGAGAGGAAAAACTATGCTCTTAGCTTTTGTTTCATTTTTTAACGAGCTTGACACAGAGAAGAGAAACTATGCTCATTAAATCTTCTTGATCATGGATTCCAAGAGTATAACGCTCTGGAAGGACACCATGTCAAGGGACAAAACTCGGTCATTGCTTCCAAGAGATATTCACTAGATGGAAGAAGAATTCTCTAGAAGGAACACATGTTGAGGGTATCGTCAGGGGTAAGGAGATCAAGCTCCAATATCCCTACCAAAGAGATCACCATGTCAAATACCGGATCCAAGTCATCTGAAGTTGAAGTCATGGGAGATAATGCCACATAATTGACTTGTGGCAGGGGTGATACCAAATTGTTATAAGACCCATTTAGGTAGGTCATTGGGTTGATGGTCAAGTCAGGGCCAACAAACAAAATTTGATCAATAGTCACTATTCTTCCATTGTGTGGGAAAGATATCACACGAAAAAGAGTGGACACAATAGATTTCATGGAATAAACATAATCTCGCCCAAGGAGTAAATCAAAATCCAAGGGGTCCTGCACTACCATAACATCAATAAATATTATTTTCCCTCCCAAAGTTACAAGAAACCAAGGAAGGATCCCTAAAGGGTGATTGGTTCTTCTGTTAAAATCCAATAGAGTCTGGGTAATCGGAACAAGCTGAGGATAATCCAAATCTTTCCAAGAAATAGAGGACAAAATATTGACGAATGAACCTTCATCTATCAGTGTCTAAGGAATGACCCAACCAAAAACCTGTACTATAATCTTGAAAGGAATGTGGGTGGGAAGACGAGCTATATTTAGCGCACCCCAATCAAAAAGTATGGCCTCATTAATTGAATGGGGTTTCGCAGGAGAGGGAGCAATGCCCCCCAACATAGTAGATTATGTATCAATGTGGCCATAATCGGGTTTACTCTCTAGCGGTAGAGTAGGATCGATTGATAACAACATCAAATCAACCACTTGGGTTGCATTCTCCAAGGGTCGAATGGGGTCAATAGGTGGAAATGGATCAACCGCTTGGGTTTCACTCTCTAACGGGAGAGCAGGATCGACCTAAGATGGGATCAGATCAACCACTTTTTCAACTGGTTCAACTAAGGATGTGACCATATTGACGATATGATCAACCAGACTAACTGATGAAGGGACCAGAGAAACCACTTTGGCACTCGTCAGAGGAGGAGTGGGATTGACCATTTTGGCACTCTTCGGATGAAGGGTGGGACTGACCAATAACGAGACTAGATCAGTCACTTGGGTTTCACTTTTCAGATGAAAAGTGGGGCTGATCGATGACAGAACTGGATCAACTACTTTGGTTAGTGGTTCAAACGAGGATGAAACTAGATTGACCACCTAATCAACCAGATTGGTCAAGGATGGTACTGGATTGACCATTCCATCAACTAACGATGGGTTGGGGGAAATCTTACGATAACCAGTTGGGAGTTGAATCTTTTCCAAAATAGAAGAAGCCTCATCCATACGAGGACGAAGGTGAGAATAATGATCACCTTCTCATAACATATAAGAAAATTTGACAGTTGTCTTCTTCTTACCAACCTTAAAATCACTGTTAATGGGGTGTCACCAACATGTCAAGCAGGGGTTGATGACATGGAGGACCACATTTCTAAGACCTTGGGAAGACTAGGGAAATCCCTCAGAAAGTGGGCACCCTTACAAATATTGCAAGGGAATTTGGGTTTCAGATTATTCGTTTTAATCTTTTCGACCTCATCAGCACTCCCAGTATGATTAATATTAGCTGGTTTCTTGGATCCAACATATGATATGGTTGGAGGCTTGGTCCCTTTCTAGTTCTTCTTCTTATTCTCATTTTGTTTCTTCTTCTTCTTATCAACCTGGATACTAGCTTTAGAGATTTCACTAGGCGAAGAAGGAGAAATGGAAGGAGACCTAACGGGCGAAGAAAGAGAAAGGTCGACATGAGGTTGATGTGTGGGTGGTGTTATTACATCTGAAGTACCTACATTTGAGATCACTGGAGTGGAAAACAACCATACCAGTAACCCAATTGTGAGACCTGGAAGGCTCAAAGTAGTGATGTAAGGAGGACCAACGTTTCTGTAAGAAGGAAAAACAAATGGTTCCCCTAGAAAAGGGGTTCCTTCATTGGTCATTCTGGGAATTGATTCCATAAAAGTAAATATCCAACCTAGATTCTGCTAGGGAGAAAAAAAAACACATGCTAAAAATCTAGTAAGCAAATAAGCAAACAAAACCTTCTCATAATGAGCACACTAGCTTGTGATGAAATCCAACATCGTGAGAACAAAGTAAGAAGGGGATGAGATAAAGAGGGTGGAAAAGTTGCGTTGACGACCTTCTTAATGGACTTACACCTTGGTGCAATCTCTCACACATAATCATGGGTATACCCTCCAAGGAACCTGAGTGAGTTTGGCCAACATCGATTCTAGGAACCGTGAAGACTTGCCCCTCCATAGTCACCTTGTGTAAATACCCTAAAGAGATAGGCCACTAAGGTTACCAAATACAACAGTGATGCCTGGGGAAATAGTCAACAGTACTATCCACGCACAAGGGCAGGGTATCTAGCCCAAAATCAACTTGAAAGGCTTCCACTCATCATTGTGGGTATACCTTCAAGCGACCCCCATAATACACACAATCTCTACACCAAGACCAAATAAGCAAGGTGACTAACTCTGCTAGTCTAAATGCGACCTCAGGTTTGACCCTTGTGTGAGAAGGGCTTCCTAGGACAAAATTTAGCAATTGGATTTCACCGTTCCCTAACACAAGATTCTATGTTTGTTTGCAGCTTTGGAAATCTATCTTTCACACCTATTCCAAATCCCTACAATTGATCTGATGTAGGTTTGCTACTAGAAAGTATAAAAATGTCTAATCAATTTTTAGTTTAGCGCTTTATTTTTAAGGTTGTTATTACTCAAAAGGAAAATGGCATGGACAATATGGTGTTTTGACCGACTCAAAATTTATGCAAAGATAATAAGATGCAATATTTTCAATTCTATGAAAGCTATTCTACGATAAGGAGAAAACATTCATCATCATAGATGCACAATGTCCCAAAAAAGCCAAAAGCCATGCAATTTTGCTACTTCAAATGAAAGCTAGTTTCACTACCCAAAAGAAAAAAATCATTTATCTTATTTGTTTGATTATGACATATATATAAAGTCAATACAAAACCTTTAATGCTCCACTACTTTCAATCAGGAGAAATATTCCTATGCAGATGCAAAAGACACAAAGCAAAAGGGTTACAAACAAAGCATGCACTCAAGGCAGTGAGGTATGAAATAAAACAAGTAGAAACTTTTTCTAACAAGAAAGAACACCATCAAGGATTCTACAACCAATCAAGAATTCAAGGAATACAAATAAAATGCATAGAAGAATCCAAGAAATGATAGGGAGAAAGAGAAATCACTCAAATCTGTCGTGTCAAAAAAACAGCTAGAAAAGGAAATTTCACATTTCTGAAAAAAGTTTCAATCTCCAATCAATACAATAGGGAGTTATGAGCATAAAAAACCATCAAAAATGAATCCAAACAACTTCACAAACCAACCACAAACTATGGGTAAAGAGATATGCAAAACAGGCTGCAAAAGATTGAGCAAAAGAAGGCAAAAACTCTCAAAAAAGAGACTAGCACTCCCCAAGAAGGCTGCATAGAGTGTTTCAGCACTACCTGAAACATTGTAGGGGAGTGTTGGCACTCTGGTATGGCCTACAGGGGGGCGTTGGTCCTCCAAGAAACTCAGAAAAAGAGCCAAAATCCATGCAAAAATTCACCCAGAATGCATGAAAATCCCCAGTGGAGTCACCAATTTCTGTTACAGGAGAATCCCCCTGCGGACAAGTGGATTTCCTCTTGGATACTAGACCCTTATAACCAATACATAAATTTTCTAATGTGGACAATGAAATTCCTTTTCATGAAGCTAAACTATTCAAGGAAGAAGAAGAAAGAAAGGTAAATACCTTTAAGATGTTTTTCCTTGCTCAATCTAGGATGCTCTTTATCTCCAAGTTCTTCAAAAGGTCCTACAATACAATGAGAAGTAACAAAGAAACATACTTCCTACTCTACCAATTATCTTCATAATAGATCTGTCAAAAGAAACAAGTTCATGAAACATACACAAACTTAAAGGAAACAGGCCAAGCACATATTTATATTAATGAAAACAAAGCAAAGTTCTTACAACCATAGATGTAGATGAAGTAGCTTCACCAAACTCTCTTTGTCCAGACCCTTTCTCAAAAGTTCCATGATCAGAATGTCTGTAACTTTCACTGATAAATATCCCTTATTAGATCATAAGTTTGATGCCTCTAAACTGCCCTGTCTTTTCACCATGAGGAGGCCTCCTTATATAGGCTTGGAGAGGCCTAACCACTTTAGAGATTCTTGGGATAGGTTGAGTATCATTCTCCTTTAGTTGTGTATCTTCCCTAATATCAAGCCTTGACCTCAAATCCGAATCCAACCAACTCCATAGATGAGGGGGATTCTTCCCTGATTTTCCTCAACAGTCTAAAATTCGCTCAAAAAGGGCCAGTGCTCCCTTAGAATGGGGCACAAAACATTGCAACGCTCCCCCAAAAGAGGGTATAGAGCACTGACACTCCCTGATAGTGTATAGGGGAGTGTTTCCATTCAAAAGTGATTTTTGAGTGGTTTTTTCCATGGCAAAAGACTTGTACTCTTTGTCAAATGATTTCTCCTCTTCAAAACCAGTATTTTGAGGTGTCTTTTAAATGTTCTTGATAATGTTGTCCGAGACATGACATAGGCAAGATAACAGTATGATATTTGCGACACTTGTGGCCAAAATGTGACACTTGCGACATTGGTAATGACGACACTAGGCCATCATCGTAATGAGTAATTTTTATGTGTAACAACCATCACATATCTTCTCAGAGATAAGTTGCCACCATTCTAGGGAGTCTTTCACTCTGTAATTTTGCAGTTATATACATTTCACTCATTAATAGAAATTGTGTATGATTGTATATATGTGCCTCTTGTTATATATATCTAATATATCTATGTTATATTATTGGATCTCTTGCAATATCTCAATATACTTCTTTATTATATATCCATTCTCATTTCACGCTCAAAGTAATTCAGATCAGTGGTATCAAAGAAGGATTCTCTTCATAATTTTTCATTGCATGTCCCTAATGAGGTATGAGTATAGAAACTTGGGTCTTGAGATTTTATCTCTTGAGGAAAATTACTATCACACACCCAAGAAACCCTCCATGGTGGACAAAAAGAAAAACACCATAGAAAAATATTCTATTAATTTGTTGTTGGAGCAAGATATCACACGACAGAGGGACAAAATGATGAATAAATTTGCCCAAATCCTTCTATGCCTACCTATAAAAATACATGTGTCTTCATAAAGAAACCACTTTGAAGGAAACACTCCTTTCAATGTACAAATTAATTTTGATATTCCCATATTTGAAGGTCATATAGATGTGGATGCCGTGAAAAAATGGTTAAATCTTCCAGAAGGTGATTTCTCTGTGCACGATTTTTTTGACAGGGAAAAGATCACCTTCACTCTCCTTAAGGATCTCCCCCATGTCAAACATTGGTGGGAAACTTACTGTGAGAAAATTTCCATAGAGGAGTCTAGAATGTTCGAGGCCGAACCCACTTGGGAATATTTTGTAGATGTAGTCAAGGAACAATATTACCCTATTGGAAACTATGAAGACCAATACATGAGATGGACCATGTTGTGTCAAGAGAGGGGCGAAGCAGTGTTGGATTTCACCAATACCTTCCATACCTTGCGCACCAATATGGGTATCAAACATTCTGAGAAGAATTTGGTTCTGAAATGTCGTGGGGATATACACAAGTACATCCAAACTAAAATGGATTTTTTGGGCATCTCATCTTTGGGAGATTCTTATCAATATGTTGTCAAAATCGAGAAAAAATTTAAGCACCAGAACAAATAACCAAAGTATGATAAAGATGGCTCTAAACAACAACCTTCTGAAAACTAGTCCAAGCGAGAGGAAAAGAAGGGTAAGGGAAAGACAAAGAATGACACTAGAAAGTGGTGTGATTTCCAAAAAATCCCCTAGTGCAACATCGATGAATGTCGCTCGAAAGTGTCATTGATAGATGATATCAAAGAAAAAGACTCAAACTTAGATTCAAAATATGATTCAGAAAAAAATGGAAGGAGACAAATCATCTACGTATACCCCACTGCCACTATTGCAACCACAACAATCCAACCAGAAACATCAGTAGATCCTAAAGAGGGGGAGCCCCTCTTCAATTCACAAATGTGGGTTAAGGGGATCCTGTTTCATTTCATTGTTGATAGAGGAAGCCAAAATAATCTCATCTCAGTAGAGGTTTTCAAACAGTTGGGATTACCAACAACACCACACCTGCAACCATTCAACATCGGGTGGCTTCTCCATGGATGAGATATTTGTGTAAGCTAACAGTGGCATTTGTGTTATTGCATTGATCCCTTCAAAGATGAGGTATTGTCTGATATTTCTCCATTGGATATATATGATGTTCTTTTGGGCCAACCATATATGTGGAAGCACCATGTTGTTTATGAGTCTCGACCCCATAGTGTCATCGTTACTCTAGGGGATCATATCTATAGGATACCATAGGTAGTTATAAATATTGTTTCAATAGAACAATGCAACAAAGTTGTCTCTCATATGACAAATTTTAGCTTCATCATGATTCAGGCAGGAAATGAATAGAAGGGCACTATGACCACTATGGCCTTAGTTCAATCCCCCTCTATCCAACAGAAGCAAGTCAGAAAAATTGAAGAAAATCCCAAAGATTCCTTCTACACACAATCATCTCATACGGTCAGACTGGTTAAAAAGGTCCAACCCCTCCAACATCAGATTTGTTACATCCTTCCAAAAGCCAAGAAATGCACCATCTCTAGTAAGGAAAGTGGTTCACCAAGATTTAGATTCAACAAACCCTTTCCCATCTCCCCCGGGAACTCAACTCAATGGAGACCATTCATTCCTAAGGAGAGAGGGTTGATTCATATTGATATAGGTGGCCACCCACCTATTCCAACTAGATAACATGCATATTTCATCATTGGCAGTTATTTCCTAGATTTTCGAGTCCTAAACTTTTTGGGTTGTTTTGAGGCCCTAAACAATGTTTTTAGGGCTTTCCACAATCAATATATAGACAAAGTCAGATTTTGATGGCATAATGTGTATTCCTCGAATAGACCTTTCCAACAGGTTATCGTGCACCTAAAACGGAGATCGTATGCAAAAGTTATGACCCTGGGAAGTTGTTGTACCAACTTACCCCATCGAGGCCCACATGACTTTTGGCACTCATTATCCACATTGGGGACACAAACCTTTTTTATTTTCATCTTTCGGGGGATAGGTATTTGTATGTTTGGGGATTTTCCATTTACGTTAAAAATTACTTTCAAACTTCATTGTAATGATCTTCTTGCGAATGAGTGTAGCCATCACATCTCTTCTCAGAGATAAGTTGCCACCGTTCTAGCAAGTCTTTCACTCTGTAATTTTATAGTTATGTTGATCCGGATTTAGGAGCATAACAAACTGATTAACAGACTAAATGCAATAAACACAGAGATATGAAGTATAGCACAAATATCCAGACAATATCTTCTATTGAATAATGAAATAGGTTGAAACTGTAAAACTGTAGAACTGAAACACTTGATCGAATGGTGGTATCTATCTATGAGAAGAGATGTGGCTAATACGCACATCCATATGATAAAAATGGATTACTATGAGGCTCCAGAGGCCTTTTTGATATTACTCAAGAATGCCAAAACCATAGACATCCAAAAACCTAACCCTAGAAGGTGAAATGCCAAAAGTCATGTGGGCCCTATGGGTAAGATGGTGTAATTTGGTACTTCAACTTCCAAGGGTCATAAAGTTTGCATACAACCTTCATTTTAGGCACGTGATAGCCCATTGGAAAGGTTTTTTAGAGAAATATACATTTCTCCATCAAAATTTGACTCTGTCTATATTTTGACTATGGCGAGCTAAAAAAACAACGTTTAGGGCCCCAAAACGGCCCTGGAAGTACAACAAGATCTGTTGACATGAAAACATACAAAATAATCCATTTGGATTAGGTGAGAGGCCACCCGTATCCACCTGGAGGATGTTTGGGGCTTTAGACATCCCTAGAAGTGTAGAACCCACAATTACAAAATAATACAGAAGAACGTGTTGAACAAAAAATGAACACGAGGAGCCAGTTGGAATAGGTGGGTGGCCACCAATATCCACCTGTATCAATCATCCCCCCTTAGGAAGAATTGGTATCCATTGTGTTGATTTCCCCCATCAGGTGAGGAAACTTCTATTAGATTTTTCCCCGGGTGAGCCACTTTCCTTGGTGTAGGAGTTTCCCTGCCTTGACAACCCGATAAAGATAGATTTTTTGTTGGCGAGTTCCCTTGAACTATGTGTCCACTTTATGATTAGTGGATTCTTTTTCCATGCATTCAAGGTTGATCTCTATTGATGTCAGTTGTTTTGCGATCTCGGAGGTGTCCAATAATGGGGGAAAATATGGCCAAAGGAGGTCCACATTGAATGTTGGATGCAGACCAAGGAAGGGTGGAATGTTGAGCTCAAAGTAATTTCTACCCACAACCTTGGTGATAGTTTAAGGCCCATAACAAAGTGGGAGAAGCTTCCAATGGGGCCCAATGAGACGCTCCTTCTGAAAATGTAATCATAGTTTTTTCCCAACTTGAAATGGGTGTGGTACCATGTCTAGATCATGGTGTTTCTTGTAATTAGAATTGGATTTATGCAAAATATCATGGACCTGTTGGCGGATGTGTTGAATCCGTTCAATGAATCTGGTGGCTTTGTCGATCGTAGACTGATCAAGGGAATATTTTGTCTATGCGGTGGAAAGAGGAAGTGCAACATCAATGGGTCCCAAGGGTTGGAATCCCAGACCCACCTGAAATGGACTATGGCCAGTGGAACTATGGAGAGCCCTGTTGTAATTGTGTTGGACATATGGGAGATTATCATCCCATGTATGTGGATTCTTAGAATTGTAGATGCACAGGATGTGCACAATCATCCAATTGATGAGCTATGTTTGGCCATTGGTTTGGGGGTGGAAAGCAATGAATTTTGTGAGCTTGGTGTCCAACAGAGACTAGAGACTCGACAAAAAGGTGTTGAGGAACTTGATGTCTTGGTCAGAGATGATGGTCTGTGGTAGCCCAAAGTGGAACCACACTCATTCGAAGAATATCTTAGCAGTATTTGCCAATATGACATTCTTCTTATAGGCTATGAGGATGGCCATATTCAAAAACCTATCAACGACCACAAACACAGTCATTTTTGTGCTTGGTGGACAACAAGTCGTACATGTAATCCATTGAGATGGATTCACAAGGCTTCTAGGGAATAAGAAGAGGGGTGTACAAGCCTTTCTTATTGATGGTTGGCTTGGCAATGGCACAGGAAGTGGAAGATCTGATATACTTGTTGATGTCTTGTCAAAGTTTTGGCCAATAAAAATGTTTCTAAAGAACGACCATAGTTTTCTCCATGCCAAAATATCTTTCCACCCAATTGTAGTTGGCTTCCCAAATCATCTTTTCATGCTCTCTTGTACGAACACAGAGATGGCCCAGGTGGCATAAGAGTATGTCCTCAATGTAAAAAGCAATGACAGTTGCACATGTACCCAAGAGTTGATAGGTGGTGGCGAAGTCTGAATCTTGCTGATAAAGTTGGGGCCACTCAGATGCTTCATGTCCACAAGAATGGAGCATAGTGGTGAGTGAAACCACAAGAGGCCGACTGAGGCAATCAGTGACATTATTGGAGATACTTGTCTTATACTTTATGTTGATATGGAACTGCTACAGGTAGGTGGACCACTTATGATGGCATTCGTTATGTAATTTCCCTTATGTCTGTATGAACTGCAGTGGCTTGTGATCAATGTGTATGATCATCTCTTTCCCTAGAATCTAATGTTTCCATTGACGACAGGATTGTACAATGGAATACATTTCCTTGTCATATGTGGGGTATTTATGGATAGTATCATAGAGTGTCTCACTATGGTATGCCACTGGATGCCCATGTTGAGTGATAATTGTGCCCACAACATAGTCAAATGCATCAGTCTCAATCTTGAATGGTTGTTGCAAATCGGGAAAGGAGAGTATTGGAGATAAGCAAAAGAGATTCTTCAGATCATTGAATTTTCATTGCTTCTCCTTCCCCCACACGAACTTGGACCTACCACCTACCTTGTTCACCTGGCTGAGGCCCATGCAATATGGGAGAATCCCAACATGAACCGTCGGTAGAAGTTGGCTAGTCCCAAAAATATCTGAAACTTGGTTAGTGTGGTCAGGGCTGGCCAGTCACGGATGACTTGGATATTAGTTGGATCAACATGTAACCCATGCTCATCAATAATGTATCCCATGTATTGGACCCTGTTCATTCAAAAATAACATGTTTCCAAGTTTTCATAAAGCTTATGCTGCCACAGAGTTCTCAAAACCTGTTGAATATGTCACATGTGCTCCTCCCACGTTATGTTGAAGATGAGGATGTCATACAAATATAATACCACAAAGGAGTTGGTGAAGGGTCTCAATACATCATCCATCAAACTCATGAAAGTGGTTGGTGCATTTTTTAAGACAAAGGGAGTGACTATCAATTCATAGAGACCTTCTTTAGACTTGAAGGCTGTCTTCCATACATCAGCTGGTTCAATGGGAACCTAGTGGTAGCCAGAATTCAGTTCAATCTTGCTAAATAACTTTTCCCCCTTGAGTTGGTCAATAATTTTATCAATCCTAGGAATGGTTTAGTGGTTCCTGACCGTGATTTTGTTTAAGGCTATGTAATCAATGTAGAATCTCCAAGTCGCGTCCTTCTTCTGCACCAGTAAAATTGGGCTTCCGTAAGGGGAGGAGTTGGGTTTGATGTGCCCCTTTTGAAGAATATCTCAGATATGATGCCTAATTTCGTCATTCTCCATTAGCGAGCACCGATAGACTAGTCCATTAGGTAGAGGTGTGTCGAGGGTCAAATCAATTGGATGCTTGACTTGGAAGTGTGTCGGTACCATGTATGTGATGAGAAGATGTCTCTATATTCTTCCACGATCCCTTCCACTTTCTTCTATTGCAAAACGAGGTGTTGTGTAGAGGCCACAAATGTGGCAAATACCTTCTTTTTATTGTGAGAACAGATCACAAAGAAGATGAACTTCTCGGTCTGTGAAATGACCTTACTGCATTTCTTAGAAGCGATTAAGGAAATAGTAGTAGGTGGCACTACCTCTGGGATCCTATACAATTGTCTACCCAAAGTAATAATAACACTGTGGGGTCTGGACTCATACAAAGCATGATGCTTCCAAAAATATGGTTGTCCTAAAATAACATCAAAAACTTCAAGGGGAGAAATATCACACAGTACCTCATCTTTGAAAGGCTTGATGTCGTAGGGAATATGACACTATTGGCTGCCATAGATATCTCTTTCTTGGTGAAGCCAACCGATGGTGTAGGTTTGCAGGTGCAGTGTCATTGGCAGGTCCAACCACTTGACAGCCTCTGCTGAAATCAAATTCTTATGACTACCACTATCGACAATGAAATGAAATGGAGCCCCCTTGACCCACATCTGCGAGTGAAATAAGAGTTCACATTCCTATGGTTCTTCTGGTTCACTTGGATGGACTTTGGTGGTAGTGACAGTGGCACTGGGTTCAACATCGATAATCTTCTTCCCTCTTTTAGGATTTGACTCAAAATCAGAATTGACCTCTGACTTAGAATCCTTCAGCTCAACCACGAGGGACTTCTTGGAGCGACATTCTTCAGTGTTGTGCCAAGGAATTTTATGGTACTCACACCATTTTCCCATGTCCTTATTCGTCTTCTCATTGCCCTTCTTTTGTTGTGACTTGGAATAGTTGTCTTAAGGGTGACCATCTCAAATTGGTCCCTTGATGTGTGGGTTGGGGCTGCCTTTTCCCTACTTCAGCTGTGAGGGGTTTGCAAATCCAAACTCTCTCCTTTTCTTCTTTAAATTTATGCTCGATATTGACAGTGTATCTATAAGTCGTTCCCAATGAGGTGATGTATAGGAAATCCATTTCTATTTGAATGTATCTATGCAAACAACCACAATATTTGAGCACCAGATGATGCTTAGAGTCTTTGATACCCAATTTGGTGCATAGGGTATGGAAAATATTGGTGAAATCTGGTACTGTCTAGCCCCTTTCTTGATGTAGGGGGGTCCATCTGGTGTATTGGTCCTCATAGATTCCAACAGGGTAGTATTTCTCTTTAATGGCATCCCAGAAGGAATCCCATGTAGGGACAACCAAAAAAATTGTATATTCCTCCATGAACCTTTGCTCAGAGTAAGTATCCCACCAGTATTTAACATGGGGAATGACCTTAAGGAGTGAAAAAGTGATATTTTCCCTATCAGAAAAATTGTGAACCAAAAAATATCCTTTGAGCAGATTCAACCATTTATCTACAAAATATGCATCTATCAGTCCTTCAAATAATGGAATATCAAAATTTACTTGTACCTTGAAGGGGGTTGCATGGCCGCTTGATGAAGATGCTTCTCCTATGGGAAGTCATCAAAGGATCTGCATGAATTTTTCTATCATTTCATTCCTTTTTTGCGCGAGGGATTCCTCAAGCAATATTTTAATAGGATCTCCTGCTCCATCATCTTTATTTTCGTCCCCCATCATCTTTTTTTGGCTCGACACAATCTATATTTTAATGTCTCGATTCGTTTGAGTCCCAACTTCTTCTACCCATATCTTATCGGGGACATGCACGAAGAAAAATAAATGAAGAGAAGACCACTATGATACCACTGATCCAAATTTAGGAGCGGAATGAACTGATTAACAAAGTGAATACAATAAACACAGATATATGAAGTATAATAAAAATATCCAGTGAACAATATCTTCTATTAAATAATGAAATGGGCTGAAACTGTAAAACTGTAGAACTGAAACACTTGCTCAAATGGTGGTAGCTATCTCTGAGAAGAGATTTGTATGCTACACGCATCCGTCTAAGGAGAATGGATTATAATGAGGCTCCAGAGGCCTTTTTGATATTATCATGAAATCCAAAACCCTATACATCCAAAAACCTAACCCTAGAAGGTGAAATGCCAAAAGTCATGTGGGCCCTATGGGTAAGTTGGTGTAATTTGGTACCTCAACTTCCAAGGGTCATAATGTTTTCATACGACCTTCATTTTAGGCACATGATAGCCCATTGGAAAATTATTTCAGAGAGCTACACATCCCACCATCAAAATCTGACTCCGTCTACATTTTGACTATGGAGAGACAAAAAAATAATGTTTATGGCCCCAAAATGGCCCTCAAAGTACAACAAGATGTGTTTACATGAAAACATACAAAATAATCCAGTTGGATTAGGTGAGCGACCACCCGTATCCACTTGGAGGATGTGTGGGGATTCAGAAATCCCTATAAGTGTAGAACCCACAATTACAAAGTAGTACAAAAGAATGTTCCAAACAAAAAATAGACACAAGGATCCAGTTGGAATAGGTGGGTGGCTAGCAATATCCACCTGGATCATCTATACATTTCACTCATTGATAGAAATTGTGTATTATTGTATATCTCTGCCTCTTGTTATATATATCTGATATATCTCTATTATATTATTGTATCTCTTGTAATATCTTGGTATACTTATTTATTATATATCCTCTCTCATTTCATGCTCAAAATAATAAGGATTAACCTGTTCCTATAGTCCCCATAAGTACTTTGGGTGGGACCTCATCTTCTTGCAGATGATGTCAAAAGGGCCAATATCTTTGGATTTGTTGGTGAATTAATGATTAACCCTGATTCTTCCCACTCCATGCCAACAAGAGCTCAATATTTTTCTAATCCGTGTGTATGTTTGTCTCTCCCCTCCTCTCTTTCATGTACTCTTCCCCAAGACCTCGTGGGTCATGTCATAAGTTTCCAGATGGGTATTTTTTCACCTCCT
Source organism: Picea engelmannii (assembly GCA_009831015.1). Classification (NCBI taxonomy): domain Eukaryota; kingdom Viridiplantae; phylum Streptophyta; class Pinopsida; order Pinales; family Pinaceae; genus Picea; species Picea engelmannii. Next base: position 185,075 of record ML803150.1, read on the forward strand.
TCATTTATTTTTTGAATGAGAAAACCCAACTACCAGATTGGCTGGTAATCAAATTTGTAACATATCTGACCCCATAAGTACCTTCTAAGGGATGGGGTGCCAATTTTGTTTTATTTTTAAAACTATTTATTTCTTCACTTAGACTTCATAAATTGGTTCTACTCGTCCAAATATTTCTAGTGACTGTAACAATGCTCAAATATGAGTTTGGGTTCAAAAGTTGCAACACTCCAAATGTTTCTCCCCTTTTTACCCTTGGTTCCAACTTAGTTCCATGTGGCATCCATGTGGCACCTTAGTACACATTCCATCCTATGTGGCATGGATGTACTACCTCAGACCCATGCTCTATCAGAGCCCCTGTGCTATGTTTTCAATGCTATTAAAACCTTTTTATCAGATTTATTCCACTCGAGACCACTCCACAACTCTGACAACCTCCACCCCCAAATATCTGACAGTGTTGGTGATTCAACAGTCTATGGCTAGGATTTCATCGGAGTATTAAATTGCACACAGGCTAACAGTCACTCCAAGATTCTTTGTACTCTAGAAGGTGGAGCCCATGACAAATCATCAGGTGTTGTGCATCCTGGGCACCTTCTGATCGACTGATCTGATCAATCCTTAGAGTACTCCTATCAGAGTACCCCATTCTCTCGCATCACAACCCATTCCGACTAGCCCCCTCTGATGGATGACTGAGATATATTGTCGGTAGGTCTGCGGTGAAGGTTAAGAAACTTGTCACTAGGGTATGCCTCTGACAGGATTCCATGCTTGATCCTTCCTCCAATTCACAAGATTCCATGTGTCTTCCTCTAAACACGTTGGCACCTCATACCATCATATTTTCTTAACCAAGGCAACTATGATGACACCGTTGTGATCAACGATCATGATCTCTAGTCTCTCCCTCTAATATATCCAACTACTATCAGAGTCCTTTGTTTCTGAACTCCACGCAAATCCCTGTCCTAAAACACCTCAATGACTATGTGCCCGATTAATGGTCACAATCTCTCTCAGTTTCCTCCAATGGATGTTAATGATCTGGATCCCATGAACATTCCCTTGTGGGGTCCACACTAAATCAACAGTAAGAATTCATTTTTGTTTCCCTAATCGATGGTCCTGATTGTTCCAGGGATGCATTGTCTGCAACACTGACACTACTAGTCATCCTAACATCACCATGATGTCACTTCCCACTTTTACGCCTATTCGATATGGGACCATGGTGATATACAGATGATATTGCATCTCATTGGTTCAATGATTGATGACCATGATTACCCCTTGGGGTCCTCCCATCAGAGTGACTCTACTATTGGCTACCTAGACTACTCTTCCTATGGACTCTATTGACTCCTCTTGCGATCAATGATCGCGATCTCTCCTCCTTATGATCTAACGTTTGAATGATGATAACCCCTTTCCAAGGACTTAATCTCGACAAGGACCCATTCCCTATCACCTAGACCCATTGCAGGTTGCCACATGTTCTCCCCATTCTCATAGGCATTTATTTGTTAGCATGTCAATAGCATGATGTCACCTTCTTCTTGGTTTCATACAATGCGATACCCATCAATATCAAAAACGGATATTGCTTCTCATTCTAGTACCGATGGACAATGATGATTAATATTAAATAATCCCAAGGGATCTATGGTCTTGATCTACTCCATGACATACTATGATGAATCTAATAGTTGACAGTGGCCTGTATCCTCAACAAATCCTCATACACGAGGACCCCAAACAATGGACAAGATCAAATATCCATACCTATTAGACCGTTATGATTCATCCAAGGCAAGGCATAATATTTCTCAAGTTCATCAGTATGAATCTAGACTTAGGAGATTCAAAATTAATCCTAGAAAATTCTAAGGCTTACCATGCCTTCAAGGAAACTGTAATTCCTACTTAAATAGACTAAGGCTTTCTATTTTATCTTCTTAATGAATAATTTCATACTACAAAAATTCCATACCTATACAGGATATTACCGGCTCGAGCTTGAACCACGACAAGCTATAATTCTAGCTCGGATATCAGGGATTTTTACATAATTTTGCGTACGCACAAAGATTTACAATTCTAGGCAAGTGGAGCAACATTATTCTCATGAAAAACCTATGATTGTTATACCCATGAAAGGAACGCATAATTACAATTTTTATGTAATTGAACAACAAACATAGGTTTCCAGGAAGTCTAGCAGTAAAGGCTCAAATATATTCACAACAGTAGTATCCCATAACATAATATGCACAATTATAATCCTTGTACAATTCTAACACATATGCACACCAACATAGTTACATTCACCAATATTACTTCCTATACACATAATTACCTTATCTGAACAATCCTGGCAATAATTCTTCAAGGGTAATTAAAACAATGAAAATCCAGGATAGCATTCATGTATCAAAACTTTTGTACAAGTTTAATAGAAGGTACTTTGATCATAATTTACGCAGCATGTGTCCATAATAAAAATGCATGAACATTTGCACAGTAAATACCCATTAACCAGAAATACATAATTATCCATACAGAAATTTAGACAAATACATCGCGAACCACTTATCTGATATAGAAAACCACTAAATGCATGAATACCTCCAAATTTCCTCCCAGCCATAGAATTTCCTACTGATCTGGGATCTTTTCATAGAAGTGACTTATAAAGAATTGTATTAAATGAGCATAAATTAAAGTGCACCATTAAACAAGGAAAAGCTCAGTAATGAAAAGACATAAGCGTTAAATCTGAACACAAAAACTTGATAACAAAGTTTGTCCCTGGTGGACTACATCTCTGGGTCCTGCTCTCAAATGGGTAGACCTTTTTATTAACTCAGTAAAATAATTTGGCAAAATACATAAGTATACCTCATTTTGGAATCAAGTTGGAGAAGCTTTGCTCAGATAAAAAAAAAAACAACACCATTGAATTCATGGAATCAAATTACCCAAAAATGATTGTCTCCATGCCTCAATTTGACTCTGGCACTCCCAGGACCAAGAGAAACTTTGTCTCAGTTTTCATGCCCTGCAACCTGCAATTAATGCCAAAAATTGTCTCGTAAACGTGCACGGTCGTACCGTCATGCACCTCCCTCCTGCACTGGGTAAATTTCATTTTTTAAATAATAATTTAGACATTGTAAACAATGAAGGTCATTTGGCCAAGTGGTTGGTGGAGCTATTGCTAAGGTGTATATAGTAGGGGAGGTTCTGGGGTTGAGCCTGCGGGCCTCCCCTTTTGGGTGTTGGTTATAACATATGTGCCTATATATACATAGTGGTTCTACCAACTTGGAGGTAGTTCGGATATGTCTTTTGGGCCTCTAGATCTGGTGGGGTTCCACTGGATTTGGTGGACCCACCATTCTTTTTTTATTTTTATTTTTCGAATATCATTCTCAGGCCCTCATTGGGCATTTTTCCACTACCATGTGGCATCCCATGACTAGGCCACATGGGTTCAACCAACCATTGGGCCATGTCAACCACCTGTACAATCATCTGTCACATCAACGTATGGTCTGTCACCTCAGTTGCCACATCAACCTACCATGTCATCATACAGTCTACCACTTGGTTGTATGGACTGCCATGTGGCACATTTTTACTGGTCCATGAAATGACCCAAAAATGCCAAAAATGAGTGACATGTGATAGCCTCTGGTGCTGCCACGTCACCATGATGATGTCATACTGACGTTAGCATTACACATGTCACCTCTTGCATGTGCTATGTACATTGTACGGATTTTGACGTCATCCGTACAGATTCCGACATAAAAAATATGGATGATGACTCATCCCTTGTTGATTGGGCTAGGTTGACCAAACTTTGACCACAAATATCTTTCGATCCGTAGCTCCATTTGACGATCCATTTGTGTCATTGGAAATATTTTGATTCTCTCTTCGCGATGATTCCACTTTCACTGAGTTTTGAGGACTTTGAATTTTTTCCCTTTCTCTGTCTATTGAGTCCATTCTGAGCTTCGTGAGTTCTGAGTTTTCCTTAGTCTTCTCTGGATCCTTTTTGGATCACGCCTTCCCACCGAGAGATTTTTGGACCACCAAAATATTTCATCAATCAATAGATAAGTGAGGGAATAGTTCCCTCACCTTGTCCTTCTCAATCCACTTTGCTTTGCTTGGACGTGTTCCCTTTAATCCTATTGGAAGATAATCAATATCACCCCTGCATGAAGTCCTCGTCCTTCTATCCAGGATGATATCTTCATTTAACTCATCTAAGTACTTAGGATCAAACTCATCAACTGAAGGTATTGAAACTTCCTCATATTGATCCATGATCATGGGAGGCTCAAAAAGTTTCAAGTTCTCTACATTTACAACTGAGTAAATCTACATATAAGGTGGAATATCCAGATGAAAAGCATTGGTACCACTTTTCTCCAAAATAGTGAAGGGTCCATAATAAATGGGCTTGAGTTTCTTTCCTTCACCCTTCAATATTTCCTTGCTGATGTGAAGCCATACCTGGTCTCCAACCTGGAATTGATGATCAATACTGTGTTTTTCATTCTGATCTTTATACTATGCTTGAATTTTCTCCAACTATTTCCTAACTACTTGGTGTACCTTTTGGATCCTCTATATGAACTTGGAGGTTCTATCTTCATTTATTTATTCATTTGAATCAACATCTCTCACATACATCAATTCGAAAGGAACCTTAGGTAGGTACCCAAAACATGTCTCAAAAGGTGAACACTGAGTGGAGGAATGTAAGGCTCGATTGTTAGCATGTTGTACATAGGGTATCTCTTCATCCCATACTTTGGGATGCTTGTTGCAGTAGCCTCGAAGAAAAAGTACCATTGTTCGGTTAAAAACCTTTGTCTGTATGTCAGTCTGTGGATGGAAATAAGTGCTCCTCTTCAACTTGGTGTCCATCATTTTCCACAATCTTGTCCAAAACTCCCCAAGGAATCAAGTATCTCGATATGAGATAATGGATGTGGGTAACCCAAAGTGAACCCAAACATACTAAACCAAGAGATTAACAGTCTTCTTAGCAGTGATCTGCTTTTTATATGGAATTAAGATACACATCTTGTCGAACCTATCCACTACAACACACAAATAGTCATGGCCCCTTTTCGACATTGGTAAACCCCTTACAAAATCCATGGAGATAATTTCCCATGGATGGGATGGAACAGGTAATGGTGAGTATAGCCCCATTTTTCTAGTAGTTTGCTTACAAGTATAACACATCACACACCCCTTTACATATTTAGTTACAATTTATTTCATTTGAGGCTAGTAACAAAACCTCTGCAAATAAGCCATAGTTTTTCCTACCCCAAAATTCCCAGACACAAGAGAAGTGTGAGCTTCTTGTATTACATGGACTCGTTCACTTGTAGGAATACATAGCTTTCCAAGATGGTAGAGTAGTTTTCCATGTAGACAACAGTTCTCTACCTGTGCACCATGATTTATCTTCTCATATAGTTCTTTAAAATCTTCCTCAATGGAATATTGTTACACATAGATATCATGAGATAAATAAATATTCTTCAAAATAATAGAAGCAACAATAGGAGGTCTAGAAAGCATATCAACTACCTTGTTACTTGTACCCTTTTTGTACTTGATTACCAAATGAAATTATTGTAGGAAACCCATCCATATGTAATGTCGAGATTGTTTCTGTTTGGTTTGTTCTTGCAGATACTATAAGGGTTGGTGATCTGTATGTATGATTTTCTCCTTCCCTAACAAGTAGTGCTTCCATTTCTTTATGCTTTGAACTAATACATACAACTCTTTATCATATGTAGGATAGTTAACAACAACTTGGTTAAAATTTTTGGAGTGGTAATAGATAGGCTTACAACATTGCATAAATAATGCACCCATGGCATAACCGTTGGCATCTGTATCGATCTCAAAGGATTTTGAATATTAGGCAGTGCTAATACTGGTGCAGTACTAATATTTTTCTTCAAAGTGTCGAAATATTTTTGTTTCTTTCCTCCCAATTGAAAAGTGGTATTCACATTGGTTAAGGCATGCAAAGGAGCTACTATAAAGGAGAAGTTTTAAATGAACCTCCTCCAATACTGAACTTCTCCTAAGAAGCTTTGTATCTTAGTTACACTTTTGGGCTCAGGCCAATTTACAATTACATCAATCTTGGAAGGATCAATTTTTAATTGTCCTCCTCCTACAATATGACCTAAGTACACAAGTGCAATCTTACCAAATTCACATTTGGACAATTTTACATACAATTTTTCCCTTTGCAAAGTATCTAATATTTTTTTTACATGCCTTACATGTTCATCCCAAGTCCCGCTAAATATAAGAATGTCTTCTAAATATACAATCACAAAATCATCTAGAAAAGGCCTGAATACATCATTCATCACACACATGAAAGTTGTCGGAGAATTACAAAGCCCAAACAACATAACTAACCACTCAAACAATCCCTGTTTGTTTTTAAAGGAAGAATTCCATGCATCATGTTTTGCAACCCTGATATGATGGTATCCACTGTGCAAATCCAACTTAGTGAAATAAACAACATTCTTTAACTGATCAAGTAAATCATCTATACGAGGAAGAGGGTATTTATTTTTCACCATGATTTTATTTAAGGCCTGGTAATTGACACACATTCACCATGTTTCGTCTTTCTTTGACACCATCATGATCAAAGAACCATAAGGAGATGAGTTGGGCCTAATGACCCCTTGATCTCATAAGCCTTGTACATGCTTCTTGATCCTTTTCATCTCTACAACTGACATCCTATGCATGCCCACATTAGGAAGAGGAGAATCATGCTAAAGATGTACTTCATGTTAGATTTCCCTCTTATGAGGTAATCCATATGGTTCCTGGAAAATATCATTATACTTAGAAACAATATCAATTAGTTATTTCTTATGAGAAGGATCACATCCTTGGAAAGCGTCGAATGTTCCAACATCTTTCTCCCTTACAACCATGAGTACATATCTCTTATTAGTGTTTATGAGTCTCTTCATTTGACCTACACTAACAAGTGTTGTGTTTACCCTCATGTTGTGAGATCTATCAATATATTCAACTCCCCTCTTAGTAAGGTGGCATTTTTTCTCATGACGAAATAACACCGATTTTCTATCATAAAGATAAGGAATCCCCAACACTATGCCACATATATCAAGTGATACAACATCCAAATCCACTTCATCAATCAACTTTGAAGCAATACCAAATCTGACCCTACATTGTTTGGTGACATTAAGTTTTTCGTTATCACATACCCAACCAAGAGGATAAGGCTTTGTATGTGGTTTCATTTCAAGACCCATATTTTTGACAAGTGCTTCAGATATCAAGTTTACTTGGGAAACCAGATCAAACAATGTATCTATCTTAGCATGTTTAGATACAACTCTTATGTGAAACAATTCATTCTTGTTTCATTCATCATCATGATATTCATTATTGGAATTTGAACTAGAATGAAGGGAACCTTTATCTTGTACTCCAAGTGTTGTGATATTTCCTTCGTCTCCTGAATCGGAACCGAGATCTTGTTGCATTGTAGAAACATGTTTTTTCTTCCCCTTGCCACCGAATTTTTTCGATCTCTTTTTTGGATGTAGTTTCCAAAAGTCTTCATCATCGTGACCATTTTTCTGGAAATGAGTGCAATATGGATTTCCTTTTTCTCTCTTTATTTTGGTGTTCTTATTTTCCCTCCCTTTAAACTTCTTAAATGGATTATGTGGGACATTGGAAGGTTTCTTGGTGGGATCTTCTTGAACATGATTCCCCCTGTTCGCAAGGTGAGTGGCTTGCACACAAACTTCGTCAAGGATAGTGGGGTTAAACAATAGAAGAGTATGATGAATATAACTATGAAGTGCACCAATATACTTCATTAAATTTTCATAAGAATCCAAAGGAGTGTTTAATGCAAGAGCTTTCTTCCTAAATTATTCTGTGAAACTTTGTACAATTTGACCTTTACTTTGTCTTAAAGTTTTCCATTCCATCATTGCTCTATGTAAACAACCCAATGGATAAAATTGATTACTTATCTTTTATTTAAATTCCAACCATGATGAAAGAATATTACAACACTTACTTTTGTCCTGAAGTTTTCTCTCCCACCATACAAGAGTGGTTCCTTCCAACCGAAGAGAAGCAAGTTTCACTTTAACCTCCTCTTCATCAATATGTTGAACACGACAATATACTTCAACCTATCAGATCCAATTATCTATCTTTTCAGGATTAGCATATCCATTAAACATAGGTAAAGAAAATTTTACATCAAGCTTTAACAATGGTTTCTTAAAAGAGGCTTTATGGCTAGAATGATGAGAATGATGAGAATGCTTAGAGGAATAAGAAATAGAACTTGATGGTGAATATGGAGGCTCATGAGGGTCTCCTCTAGCCCCTTGATTTACTGAAGCATCATCATCATATTGGTCTTACTTTTTATTCCATTTCTTATTCATCCTCTTCTCGTAGTCTCCATACATTCATTCGACCATTTCTGACATGCGATAAAAGACCATATGGAAGTTTTTCTCCTATTCATCACACTTGTCCTCTTCTTCCATTTTCTTCCTTTGGGATGCATGACCAACTTCGGGATTTAAATTATTAAGAGTTCCTTCACCCTGCTTATGATTGTCCCTAGTAAGCATTCACACTCAACAATTCACGTCAAAGATGACTACTCTGATACCAACATGATATGGGATCTTTTCAATGAAGTGACTTATAAAGAATTGTATTAAATAAGAATAATTTAAAGTGAACCATTAAATAAGGAAAATCTTAACAATGAAGAGACATAACCATCAAATCTGAACACAAAAACTTGATAATGCAGTTCGTCCCTACTAGTCTACGTCTTCGGGTCCTTCTCTCACATGGGTAGGATTTTTTATTAACTTAGCAAAAGAATTTGGAAAAATACATAAGTATACCTCATTCTGGAATCAAGCTGCAGAAACTTTGCTTAGATCAAAAAATGAAAAGCACCATTGAATTCATGGCATTGAATTACCCAAAAATGATTGTCTCCATGCCTCAATATGACTCTGGCACTCTCAAGACCAAGATAAACTTTGTCTTGGATTTTGTGCCTTGCAACCTGCAATTAATGCCAAAACTTACCTTGTAAAATGTGCCCAACCATATCGTCACGTGCCTCCCTCCTGCACTGGATGAATTTCAATTTTAAATAATAATTAGGGCATTGTAAACAATGGAGGTCGTTTGGCCTAGTGGTTGGCGGAGTTATTTCTAAGGAGTATATAGTGGGGGAGGTCCTGGGGTCAAGCTCGCAAGCCTCCCCTTTTGGGTGTTGGTTATAACATATATTCATATATATACATAGTGGTTCCGCCAACTTGGAGGTAGTTAGGATATGTTTATTGGGCCTCCAGATCTGGCGAGGTTCCGTCGGATTTGGCGGACCCACCATTATGTTTTTTTTTGGTGGGGAATTTTCATTCTTAGGCCCTCATTGGGCATTTTCCCACTGCCACATGGTAGCCAACCATTGGGCCATGTCAACCACCTATACATTCACCTGCCACATCAATGTACATTTTTCCACCTCAGTTGCCACATCATCCTTCCATGTCACTGTACAGTCTACCACATGGTTGTAAAAGCTGCCACATGGCACATTTTTACTGGTCCAAAAAATGACCTGAAAATGCAAAAAATGAGTTACACGTGGCAATGTTTGGTGGTGCCACATCACCATGATGATTTCATGTTGACATTAACATGACACATGACGCCTCATGCGTGTGCCATGTACGTTGTATGGATGTTGACATTAACATGACACATGTCGCCTCCTGCGTGTGCCATGTAAATTGTACGGATGTTGACATCATCCATATTGGTGTTGACGTCAATAGTATGGATGCTGACTCATCCCTTGTTGACCGGGCTAGGTTGACCAAATGTTGAATGTGAATATATTTTGAACTATAACTCTGTTTGATGATCCATTTGCATCGTTGGAAATATTGCGACGTGCTCTTCACAATGATGCCACTTTCACTGAGTTGTGAGGACTTTGAATTTTTTCCCTTTCTTTGTCGGATGAGGCCATTCTGAGCTTCTTGGGTTGATTCTATGAGTTATGAGTTTTCCTTAGTATTCTTTGGATCCTTTTTGGATCAACTACCCATAAACTAATAGCAGGTCACCCCCGAGCTAGGGTTAAACTCCACTTGATAAAAATGGATTCCTATCCCAGACTGAGTATGCTAACAACAATAATACTTAGATTTAAGTGCCACCTCTATCCAACTATAGTCTCTAATTTCCCCAAATTATTGTCCCACCCAGGAAGAGTGCCCCATCAGCTTCCCCACTTCCCTTCAGGGCTTCAACAATAAGCTAGAAAGGAAGTCCTTAAGCATTGTAGCTGTAATTGGCACATTGGGAAATCAATTCCCAGCAATTCTCTCACCTATAGAGAGTGCTTACAAGACTAATAACCCACCTTTTTATACAACACTTCTCCCACCTGAAGAGAATGCTTATGGGCCTGACAACCCACCTCTTCAATTTCCCATGGGCCTGAAAACTCGCCTCTTCGGTTCAACCTACAAGAGAACACTCCTTACATGAAACTTCGAGCTCTTCAGTACAGGGAAGGATAGAAATAGGAACAAATGATATATGGTAGGAGAGTATGAATGGTGACAGTAGAACTTACACTAATCTTTCCCATTATATTTTCATGTTAATAAAATGACACTTGTCACTCCATGCCACCCCTTTTTTAACCCACTTGGTAACTTGTTCCCTCCTCTTGGGAACTTAGGATAACATAATTTATATGTATCCATAAATTAGGCTTTTATAAAACATTATTATAATGTTCCTTGGCTTAATGCCCCTTAGGATTATCCCTTAACCTAATACTATTAGAATATTTTCCCACTCTAGTGGATTTTATCCCCCTTACTCATTTGTCGAGATGGTCTGCAACATTGGTATAATTTATTATTATTTTAGTGATTACATAATACATAGGATATGCCCAAAATCCATTTTGCATCCATCTCACCAGCCTAATAACCATGCAAGAACTTTAGCTTCAAAGTACATATACAAAGGCACTCTCGCCCAAAAATATCATGGATGACCATCCTATATGCACAATTACAACTGGGATCAACTTGAGGATATTAAATTCCCCTCCCCCTTATTTATGAAATGCCCTCAGTGCATTAAATACAATTTTATGTCAAAAATTCATGAAACATCCCCATGATTTTGCACTGAAGCTTGTTGTTTTTATAGCCTTGTCTTCATATTTCAACTGGAAGTCTTTTTCCTCTTTTCCACAAAGTTGCTTCACTAAGAATTCCACTCACTAGAAAATTCTTTTGTTTCCTCTTCCTTGTTGCACTCACCCTTCTTGGCTTAGGAATCCCTTCACTGATATATATTACTTCAATGATCCATCTTGTCAAGGATTTCACATATAAGGAGAGCACCATCTTATTAACAAACTTTTACTAAGGTTCTACAATTACAGGTCTCTAATGTTCCCAATTGTAGCTTCTCTTCTCAAGCATTCCGATTGTAATAAATACTATCTCCTTTGAGTACATACATACAATCATCAAGAGTCAATATTATAGAATTTTGTTTAGAAATTCAAAATTATTTCTTAAGGAAAATTTAACTTTCCCCAAAAATATGAATTTCCATGTCATCTTGGTTGTTTCTACAACATGCATTAATCTCCATTATAGCTTCCAACAGTGCCATATTTAGAATCACTTCCTGCATCAATTATGTCTTGCATTCAGTCAAAACATGGTCAGTATATCATGCACAACATACTTTTATTGCATCATTTATCAAACTCTCAAAGTGATTTTAGAATTTTCCACATCCAACAATTCAATCATAGTTATCAAACTATTAGTTACACGATATTATCATTTTGTTTGTAAATATGTTATCAACAATCAAAATGTTCCTTATCATAATGATTTTATCACTCTGATCCTTGAAGAGAAAAATTCCATGTAGTCTATTCTTATGTGACTACTTCAAGCTACATCTCTCTTGTTGCAGTACCTAAGTACAACTTATGATTGTTAACAATCTCAATACTTATTCAAGATCTCCACCTCTCGAATGCTACCATGATCATTTGTACAAAAGCTATTTTATACATGAATTTCTAAAATGCATTCCATAAAGTATTCAAGCATACACACTCTATGTTAGCATACATGAGTGCAAAATTAATACACTATGCATAAAAAAAATCCTCCATGCACATTTATTCAATGTACTCATGCATTGATTTTTAGAAATCCTTTTTCTAAATAATGCATTCCACCATGATAATTAGATGGTCTGGCCAATGGAAAAATGCTTACTCCATTAAATTCACATTTCCTTATCAGCCACTTGGATACCTTCCTTTTTGACCCAAACACTATACCAAGAATAAAATTATTTGGTGTTCTGCAGTGTTAGCAAAAAGATTGCAATCGAAACATTAATTACAAGTAGAAAATTCATTGGTCACTTGTGTGGCATCATAGCTTAACCAACCATGTCAAGGTCTTGTACATGACTAGTTTTGTTGGCATTTATTCCTATAAAAAGGTCACACCCTTGTATTAATTTGGTTATTATCCCATAACCAACAATTTCATGACTTAGTACTATGTCATATGAGTGCACGTAAAAACAACAACTTTTACAACTATAAGGAAATTATTCTTTTGATGCATTCTAATTATATGCTATAAATATTTTATAAAATATCTTTGGCTGAGGGGAGTTTTATATAATTCCCTACATCCATAATGCAACATAGATACATAGAATTTGTATTTTCATAGTTGTTTACTAAACAAATATGTTGCTACCTGGTTACTGGTAACTGTATAAACTTACAAGTTTCCCTTGTTTTACATGCAGCAACTAGCCCTCCTCATTATCTTCATGTGGATGACTATTAGTAGTAACTTCATGAGTAATACGTTTAGTTATCGTAACTTATGTATTCCACATACAACATTAGACTATTCTAATCTTGCAACAAGTTATCTGCATGCTCACACATTTCAGCATGCATTGATGCATATCTAATAATGCATCATTATCATGCTCATAATACATAATCATTCTAGCCTTTTGTGCTATGAATGGATTCCCAATAGTCCATAGCATAATTGTTGTTTTAGAAATTGAAACCTCCTCTTTTATCATGTACTACTTTCCTTATTGATCTGGTTTGTCCTCAAATCTCATTGTACTCATTGCACATGGTTACCTCTTTGCACTAAGATTGTTTCCATCCAGTTACACTTGGCTATGTTAAATTTTCAGCCACCTTCTATGTTGATATTAATTTCCCGCATTCATCTAATATCGAGACTCCCAAGCACATACATAACCAAATTACATATTCAACCATGTTGTATTAATTGGGCTTGAATCCTCAACATACATTTACTTATTGGACCAAACTTATTTTTTTCCATCTTTCCCACTCTGAACACTTCAACTCTTGTGTTTTCTTGAACCGTTTGTCTCTCTTATTTTGACCCACTTGGTATTGGCTCGCACAATCAATTATTCTTGACCATATGACCACTTCCCTTTTTGGATAATTTTAGAGTAATATACATTATCGTTGCTGGACATCATGAACTCCAATGGTGCTTCCAGTCTTTTGGAGTTACAATATGAATGAGTTCATTTCACTCGATATGGTTCCCTCATGTACCATCTCCCTCTTTCATACTAAGATAAACTTAGGACCAATTTCTTATTCAGGATCCCTTATTGATTTTCCTTTCAGGAAGATCACCTCCATGATTGGATCTTTTGACTTGTCATCCCAACTTGATTTGGAATGTATTCATCACTCTTGAGTTGTACTCAATATTCTCTCTTGCATCAACAATCCCCTCATTATTTCCACAACTCTACAAGTGTTGTCTTAAACTCAAATCACTTTTCATCCACTTAGTAGTACATTTTTCTTATTTCCTCTAATTACTTATGGACTTATTCTATTACATAATTCACTTAGTTTTTTTTTGTTTTTTTTCTAGAAGTATGGTTGTATAATTTTATATCCATTTTGCACATGACCCATTACACTTAGACAACTGCTGGAATAAAATGCTTGTACCTTCAATAATTCACCTTTTTATTTTTTACATTCTTTCCATATTTCCACTACGCCACTGTTGCTAACAATAATGAAGGTAGTACCCCTAAAATTATAGAACTAATCCTTAAATATGCTAACCTTATTTCCAAGTATACACTCTATCCTTTTTTCTATCAAAAGGATAGCATTTGACATCTCAATATTTCAGAAAAGCTCTTCCCACAATGAACTATTTATTTGTACATTAACATCCTTTATAGTGAATGGACCTTAACTGCTTAACTTAACACATACTTTCTTCTTGTTCCTCGATCCCACTGAGAACTCTATTTATCATGATTACATTTCTTGACATAACTCTCTGCCTTCAATTACCTCAATTCATCCTTAACATCAGGTCCAATTCTTTCATATCCATACTTCTATTTTTCCATTCTTTGAATTTCTATATGGATCTGATATACATGCCTTATCATGTGATATTGATGGCTTTCCCACCTAGCGTCCATATATTATATGTATAATTTTCCTCTGAAATTCCTTTCCTAAACAAGGATTTTCATTATGGGTTTTTCCATGTTGCACATCAACTCATTTTTCGGATCAACAACTTATTAAGGGACCCAAAAGTTGTTTTTATATTATTAATTCATATTTAAATGATCTTAATATTAGTCTCATTTGAAGAGATATTACAATCATCCATATGAACTACTTCTCAAACATACTCATACTTATCTTACCTTCCTT
>ML803150.1:206777-257214 GCA_009831015.1 Picea engelmannii
GAAATAGTAGTAGGTGGCACTACCTCTGGGATCCTATACAATTGTCTACCCAAAGTAATAATAACACTGTGGGGTCTGGACTCATACAAAGCATGATGCTTCCAAAAATATGGTTGTCCTAAAATAACATCAAAAACTTCAAGGGGAGAAATATCACACAGTACCTCATCTTTGAAAGGCTTGATGTCGTAGGGAATATGACACTATTGGCTGCCATAGATATCTCTTTCTTGGTGAAGCCAACCGATGGTGTAGGTTTGCAGGTGCAGTGTCATTGGCAGGTCCAACCACTTGACAGCCTCTGCTGAAATCAAATTCTTATGACTACCACTATCGACAATGAAATGAAATGGAGCCCCCTTGACCCACATCTGCGAGTGAAATAAGAGTTCACATTCCTATGGTTCTTCTGGTTCACTTGGATGGACTTTGGTGGTAGTGACAGTGGCACTGGGTTCAACATCGATAATCTTCTTCCCTCTTTTAGGATTTGACTCAAAATCAGAATTGACCTCTGACTTAGAATCCTTCAGCTCAACCACGAGGGACTTCTTGGAGCGACATTCTTCAGTGTTGTGCCAAGGAATTTTATGGTACTCACACCATTTTCCCATGTCCTTATTCGTCTTCTCATTGCCCTTCTTTTGTTGTGACTTGGAATAGTTGTCTTAAGGGTGACCATCTCAAATTGGTCCCTTGATGTGTGGGTTGGGGCTGCCTTTTCCCTACTTCAGCTGTGAGGGGTTTGCAAATCCAAACTCTCTCCTTTTCTTCTTTAAATTTATGCTCGATATTGACAGTGTATCTATAAGTCGTTCCCAATGAGGTGATGTATAGGAAATCCATTTCTATTTGAATGTATCTATGCAAACAACCACAATATTTGAGCACCAGATGATGCTTAGAGTCTTTGATACCCAATTTGGTGCATAGGGTATGGAAAATATTGGTGAAATCTGGTACTGTCTAGCCCCTTTCTTGATGTAGGGGGGTCCATCTGGTGTATTGGTCCTCATAGATTCCAACAGGGTAGTATTTCTCTTTAATGGCATCCCAGAAGGAATCCCATGTAGGGACAACCAAAAAAATTGTATATTCCTCCATGAACCTTTGCTCAGAGTAAGTATCCCACCAGTATTTAACATGGGGAATGACCTTAAGGAGTGAAAAAGTGATATTTTCCCTATCAGAAAAATTGTGAACCAAAAAATATCCTTTGAGCAGATTCAACCATTTATCTACAAAATATGCATCTATCAGTCCTTCAAATAATGGAATATCAAAATTTACTTGTACCTTGAAGGGGGTTGCATGGCCGCTTGATGAAGATGCTTCTCCTATGGGAAGTCATCAAAGGATCTGCATGAATTTTTCTATCATTTCATTCCTTTTTTGCGCGAGGGATTCCTCAAGCAATATTTTAATAGGATCTCCTGCTCCATCATCTTTATTTTCGTCCCCCATCATCTTTTTTTGGCTCGACACAATCTATATTTTAATGTCTCGATTCGTTTGAGTCCCAACTTCTTCTACCCATATCTTATCGGGGACATGCACGAAGAAAAATAAATGAAGAGAAGACCACTATGATACCACTGATCCAAATTTAGGAGCGGAATGAACTGATTAACAAAGTGAATACAATAAACACAGATATATGAAGTATAATAAAAATATCCAGTGAACAATATCTTCTATTAAATAATGAAATGGGCTGAAACTGTAAAACTGTAGAACTGAAACACTTGCTCAAATGGTGGTAGCTATCTCTGAGAAGAGATTTGTATGCTACACGCATCCGTCTAAGGAGAATGGATTATAATGAGGCTCCAGAGGCCTTTTTGATATTATCATGAAATCCAAAACCCTATACATCCAAAAACCTAACCCTAGAAGGTGAAATGCCAAAAGTCATGTGGGCCCTATGGGTAAGTTGGTGTAATTTGGTACCTCAACTTCCAAGGGTCATAATGTTTTCATACGACCTTCATTTTAGGCACATGATAGCCCATTGGAAAATTATTTCAGAGAGCTACACATCCCACCATCAAAATCTGACTCCGTCTACATTTTGACTATGGAGAGACAAAAAAATAATGTTTATGGCCCCAAAATGGCCCTCAAAGTACAACAAGATGTGTTTACATGAAAACATACAAAATAATCCAGTTGGATTAGGTGAGCGACCACCCGTATCCACTTGGAGGATGTGTGGGGATTCAGAAATCCCTATAAGTGTAGAACCCACAATTACAAAGTAGTACAAAAGAATGTTCCAAACAAAAAATAGACACAAGGATCCAGTTGGAATAGGTGGGTGGCTAGCAATATCCACCTGGATCATCTATACATTTCACTCATTGATAGAAATTGTGTATTATTGTATATCTCTGCCTCTTGTTATATATATCTGATATATCTCTATTATATTATTGTATCTCTTGTAATATCTTGGTATACTTATTTATTATATATCCTCTCTCATTTCATGCTCAAAATAATAAGGATTAACCTGTTCCTATAGTCCCCATAAGTACTTTGGGTGGGACCTCATCTTCTTGCAGATGATGTCAAAAGGGCCAATATCTTTGGATTTGTTGGTGAATTAATGATTAACCCTGATTCTTCCCACTCCATGCCAACAAGAGCTCAATATTTTTCTAATCCGTGTGTATGTTTGTCTCTCCCCTCCTCTCTTTCATGTACTCTTCCCCAAGACCTCGTGGGTCATGTCATAAGTTTCCAGATGGGTATTTTTTCACCTCCTTCATTTATTTTTTGAATGAGAAAACCCAACTACCAGATTGGCTGGTAATCAAATTTGTAACATATCTGACCCCATAAGTACCTTCTAAGGGATGGGGTGCCAATTTTGTTTTATTTTTAAAACTATTTATTTCTTCACTTAGACTTCATAAATTGGTTCTACTCGTCCAAATATTTCTAGTGACTGTAACAATGCTCAAATATGAGTTTGGGTTCAAAAGTTGCAACACTCCAAATGTTTCTCCCCTTTTTACCCTTGGTTCCAACTTAGTTCCATGTGGCATCCATGTGGCACCTTAGTACACATTCCATCCTATGTGGCATGGATGTACTACCTCAGACCCATGCTCTATCAGAGCCCCTGTGCTATGTTTTCAATGCTATTAAAACCTTTTTATCAGATTTATTCCACTCGAGACCACTCCACAACTCTGACAACCTCCACCCCCAAATATCTGACAGTGTTGGTGATTCAACAGTCTATGGCTAGGATTTCATCGGAGTATTAAATTGCACACAGGCTAACAGTCACTCCAAGATTCTTTGTACTCTAGAAGGTGGAGCCCATGACAAATCATCAGGTGTTGTGCATCCTGGGCACCTTCTGATCGACTGATCTGATCAATCCTTAGAGTACTCCTATCAGAGTACCCCATTCTCTCGCATCACAACCCATTCCGACTAGCCCCCTCTGATGGATGACTGAGATATATTGTCGGTAGGTCTGCGGTGAAGGTTAAGAAACTTGTCACTAGGGTATGCCTCTGACAGGATTCCATGCTTGATCCTTCCTCCAATTCACAAGATTCCATGTGTCTTCCTCTAAACACGTTGGCACCTCATACCATCATATTTTCTTAACCAAGGCAACTATGATGACACCGTTGTGATCAACGATCATGATCTCTAGTCTCTCCCTCTAATATATCCAACTACTATCAGAGTCCTTTGTTTCTGAACTCCACGCAAATCCCTGTCCTAAAACACCTCAATGACTATGTGCCCGATTAATGGTCACAATCTCTCTCAGTTTCCTCCAATGGATGTTAATGATCTGGATCCCATGAACATTCCCTTGTGGGGTCCACACTAAATCAACAGTAAGAATTCATTTTTGTTTCCCTAATCGATGGTCCTGATTGTTCCAGGGATGCATTGTCTGCAACACTGACACTACTAGTCATCCTAACATCACCATGATGTCACTTCCCACTTTTACGCCTATTCGATATGGGACCATGGTGATATACAGATGATATTGCATCTCATTGGTTCAATGATTGATGACCATGATTACCCCTTGGGGTCCTCCCATCAGAGTGACTCTACTATTGGCTACCTAGACTACTCTTCCTATGGACTCTATTGACTCCTCTTGCGATCAATGATCGCGATCTCTCCTCCTTATGATCTAACGTTTGAATGATGATAACCCCTTTCCAAGGACTTAATCTCGACAAGGACCCATTCCCTATCACCTAGACCCATTGCAGGTTGCCACATGTTCTCCCCATTCTCATAGGCATTTATTTGTTAGCATGTCAATAGCATGATGTCACCTTCTTCTTGGTTTCATACAATGCGATACCCATCAATATCAAAAACGGATATTGCTTCTCATTCTAGTACCGATGGACAATGATGATTAATATTAAATAATCCCAAGGGATCTATGGTCTTGATCTACTCCATGACATACTATGATGAATCTAATAGTTGACAGTGGCCTGTATCCTCAACAAATCCTCATACACGAGGACCCCAAACAATGGACAAGATCAAATATCCATACCTATTAGACCGTTATGATTCATCCAAGGCAAGGCATAATATTTCTCAAGTTCATCAGTATGAATCTAGACTTAGGAGATTCAAAATTAATCCTAGAAAATTCTAAGGCTTACCATGCCTTCAAGGAAACTGTAATTCCTACTTAAATAGACTAAGGCTTTCTATTTTATCTTCTTAATGAATAATTTCATACTACAAAAATTCCATACCTATACAGGATATTACCGGCTCGAGCTTGAACCACGACAAGCTATAATTCTAGCTCGGATATCAGGGATTTTTACATAATTTTGCGTACGCACAAAGATTTACAATTCTAGGCAAGTGGAGCAACATTATTCTCATGAAAAACCTATGATTGTTATACCCATGAAAGGAACGCATAATTACAATTTTTATGTAATTGAACAACAAACATAGGTTTCCAGGAAGTCTAGCAGTAAAGGCTCAAATATATTCACAACAGTAGTATCCCATAACATAATATGCACAATTATAATCCTTGTACAATTCTAACACATATGCACACCAACATAGTTACATTCACCAATATTACTTCCTATACACATAATTACCTTATCTGAACAATCCTGGCAATAATTCTTCAAGGGTAATTAAAACAATGAAAATCCAGGATAGCATTCATGTATCAAAACTTTTGTACAAGTTTAATAGAAGGTACTTTGATCATAATTTACGCAGCATGTGTCCATAATAAAAATGCATGAACATTTGCACAGTAAATACCCATTAACCAGAAATACATAATTATCCATACAGAAATTTAGACAAATACATCGCGAACCACTTATCTGATATAGAAAACCACTAAATGCATGAATACCTCCAAATTTCCTCCCAGCCATAGAATTTCCTACTGATCTGGGATCTTTTCATAGAAGTGACTTATAAAGAATTGTATTAAATGAGCATAAATTAAAGTGCACCATTAAACAAGGAAAAGCTCAGTAATGAAAAGACATAAGCGTTAAATCTGAACACAAAAACTTGATAACAAAGTTTGTCCCTGGTGGACTACATCTCTGGGTCCTGCTCTCAAATGGGTAGACCTTTTTATTAACTCAGTAAAATAATTTGGCAAAATACATAAGTATACCTCATTTTGGAATCAAGTTGGAGAAGCTTTGCTCAGATAAAAAAAAAAACAACACCATTGAATTCATGGAATCAAATTACCCAAAAATGATTGTCTCCATGCCTCAATTTGACTCTGGCACTCCCAGGACCAAGAGAAACTTTGTCTCAGTTTTCATGCCCTGCAACCTGCAATTAATGCCAAAAATTGTCTCGTAAACGTGCACGGTCGTACCGTCATGCACCTCCCTCCTGCACTGGGTAAATTTCATTTTTTAAATAATAATTTAGACATTGTAAACAATGAAGGTCATTTGGCCAAGTGGTTGGTGGAGCTATTGCTAAGGTGTATATAGTAGGGGAGGTTCTGGGGTTGAGCCTGCGGGCCTCCCCTTTTGGGTGTTGGTTATAACATATGTGCCTATATATACATAGTGGTTCTACCAACTTGGAGGTAGTTCGGATATGTCTTTTGGGCCTCTAGATCTGGTGGGGTTCCACTGGATTTGGTGGACCCACCATTCTTTTTTTATTTTTATTTTTCGAATATCATTCTCAGGCCCTCATTGGGCATTTTTCCACTACCATGTGGCATCCCATGACTAGGCCACATGGGTTCAACCAACCATTGGGCCATGTCAACCACCTGTACAATCATCTGTCACATCAACGTATGGTCTGTCACCTCAGTTGCCACATCAACCTACCATGTCATCATACAGTCTACCACTTGGTTGTATGGACTGCCATGTGGCACATTTTTACTGGTCCATGAAATGACCCAAAAATGCCAAAAATGAGTGACATGTGATAGCCTCTGGTGCTGCCACGTCACCATGATGATGTCATACTGACGTTAGCATTACACATGTCACCTCTTGCATGTGCTATGTACATTGTACGGATTTTGACGTCATCCGTACAGATTCCGACATAAAAAATATGGATGATGACTCATCCCTTGTTGATTGGGCTAGGTTGACCAAACTTTGACCACAAATATCTTTCGATCCGTAGCTCCATTTGACGATCCATTTGTGTCATTGGAAATATTTTGATTCTCTCTTCGCGATGATTCCACTTTCACTGAGTTTTGAGGACTTTGAATTTTTTCCCTTTCTCTGTCTATTGAGTCCATTCTGAGCTTCGTGAGTTCTGAGTTTTCCTTAGTCTTCTCTGGATCCTTTTTGGATCACGCCTTCCCACCGAGAGATTTTTGGACCACCAAAATATTTCATCAATCAATAGATAAGTGAGGGAATAGTTCCCTCACCTTGTCCTTCTCAATCCACTTTGCTTTGCTTGGACGTGTTCCCTTTAATCCTATTGGAAGATAATCAATATCACCCCTGCATGAAGTCCTCGTCCTTCTATCCAGGATGATATCTTCATTTAACTCATCTAAGTACTTAGGATCAAACTCATCAACTGAAGGTATTGAAACTTCCTCATATTGATCCATGATCATGGGAGGCTCAAAAAGTTTCAAGTTCTCTACATTTACAACTGAGTAAATCTACATATAAGGTGGAATATCCAGATGAAAAGCATTGGTACCACTTTTCTCCAAAATAGTGAAGGGTCCATAATAAATGGGCTTGAGTTTCTTTCCTTCACCCTTCAATATTTCCTTGCTGATGTGAAGCCATACCTGGTCTCCAACCTGGAATTGATGATCAATACTGTGTTTTTCATTCTGATCTTTATACTATGCTTGAATTTTCTCCAACTATTTCCTAACTACTTGGTGTACCTTTTGGATCCTCTATATGAACTTGGAGGTTCTATCTTCATTTATTTATTCATTTGAATCAACATCTCTCACATACATCAATTCGAAAGGAACCTTAGGTAGGTACCCAAAACATGTCTCAAAAGGTGAACACTGAGTGGAGGAATGTAAGGCTCGATTGTTAGCATGTTGTACATAGGGTATCTCTTCATCCCATACTTTGGGATGCTTGTTGCAGTAGCCTCGAAGAAAAAGTACCATTGTTCGGTTAAAAACCTTTGTCTGTATGTCAGTCTGTGGATGGAAATAAGTGCTCCTCTTCAACTTGGTGTCCATCATTTTCCACAATCTTGTCCAAAACTCCCCAAGGAATCAAGTATCTCGATATGAGATAATGGATGTGGGTAACCCAAAGTGAACCCAAACATACTAAACCAAGAGATTAACAGTCTTCTTAGCAGTGATCTGCTTTTTATATGGAATTAAGATACACATCTTGTCGAACCTATCCACTACAACACACAAATAGTCATGGCCCCTTTTCGACATTGGTAAACCCCTTACAAAATCCATGGAGATAATTTCCCATGGATGGGATGGAACAGGTAATGGTGAGTATAGCCCCATTTTTCTAGTAGTTTGCTTACAAGTATAACACATCACACACCCCTTTACATATTTAGTTACAATTTATTTCATTTGAGGCTAGTAACAAAACCTCTGCAAATAAGCCATAGTTTTTCCTACCCCAAAATTCCCAGACACAAGAGAAGTGTGAGCTTCTTGTATTACATGGACTCGTTCACTTGTAGGAATACATAGCTTTCCAAGATGGTAGAGTAGTTTTCCATGTAGACAACAGTTCTCTACCTGTGCACCATGATTTATCTTCTCATATAGTTCTTTAAAATCTTCCTCAATGGAATATTGTTACACATAGATATCATGAGATAAATAAATATTCTTCAAAATAATAGAAGCAACAATAGGAGGTCTAGAAAGCATATCAACTACCTTGTTACTTGTACCCTTTTTGTACTTGATTACCAAATGAAATTATTGTAGGAAACCCATCCATATGTAATGTCGAGATTGTTTCTGTTTGGTTTGTTCTTGCAGATACTATAAGGGTTGGTGATCTGTATGTATGATTTTCTCCTTCCCTAACAAGTAGTGCTTCCATTTCTTTATGCTTTGAACTAATACATACAACTCTTTATCATATGTAGGATAGTTAACAACAACTTGGTTAAAATTTTTGGAGTGGTAATAGATAGGCTTACAACATTGCATAAATAATGCACCCATGGCATAACCGTTGGCATCTGTATCGATCTCAAAGGATTTTGAATATTAGGCAGTGCTAATACTGGTGCAGTACTAATATTTTTCTTCAAAGTGTCGAAATATTTTTGTTTCTTTCCTCCCAATTGAAAAGTGGTATTCACATTGGTTAAGGCATGCAAAGGAGCTACTATAAAGGAGAAGTTTTAAATGAACCTCCTCCAATACTGAACTTCTCCTAAGAAGCTTTGTATCTTAGTTACACTTTTGGGCTCAGGCCAATTTACAATTACATCAATCTTGGAAGGATCAATTTTTAATTGTCCTCCTCCTACAATATGACCTAAGTACACAAGTGCAATCTTACCAAATTCACATTTGGACAATTTTACATACAATTTTTCCCTTTGCAAAGTATCTAATATTTTTTTTACATGCCTTACATGTTCATCCCAAGTCCCGCTAAATATAAGAATGTCTTCTAAATATACAATCACAAAATCATCTAGAAAAGGCCTGAATACATCATTCATCACACACATGAAAGTTGTCGGAGAATTACAAAGCCCAAACAACATAACTAACCACTCAAACAATCCCTGTTTGTTTTTAAAGGAAGAATTCCATGCATCATGTTTTGCAACCCTGATATGATGGTATCCACTGTGCAAATCCAACTTAGTGAAATAAACAACATTCTTTAACTGATCAAGTAAATCATCTATACGAGGAAGAGGGTATTTATTTTTCACCATGATTTTATTTAAGGCCTGGTAATTGACACACATTCACCATGTTTCGTCTTTCTTTGACACCATCATGATCAAAGAACCATAAGGAGATGAGTTGGGCCTAATGACCCCTTGATCTCATAAGCCTTGTACATGCTTCTTGATCCTTTTCATCTCTACAACTGACATCCTATGCATGCCCACATTAGGAAGAGGAGAATCATGCTAAAGATGTACTTCATGTTAGATTTCCCTCTTATGAGGTAATCCATATGGTTCCTGGAAAATATCATTATACTTAGAAACAATATCAATTAGTTATTTCTTATGAGAAGGATCACATCCTTGGAAAGCGTCGAATGTTCCAACATCTTTCTCCCTTACAACCATGAGTACATATCTCTTATTAGTGTTTATGAGTCTCTTCATTTGACCTACACTAACAAGTGTTGTGTTTACCCTCATGTTGTGAGATCTATCAATATATTCAACTCCCCTCTTAGTAAGGTGGCATTTTTTCTCATGACGAAATAACACCGATTTTCTATCATAAAGATAAGGAATCCCCAACACTATGCCACATATATCAAGTGATACAACATCCAAATCCACTTCATCAATCAACTTTGAAGCAATACCAAATCTGACCCTACATTGTTTGGTGACATTAAGTTTTTCGTTATCACATACCCAACCAAGAGGATAAGGCTTTGTATGTGGTTTCATTTCAAGACCCATATTTTTGACAAGTGCTTCAGATATCAAGTTTACTTGGGAAACCAGATCAAACAATGTATCTATCTTAGCATGTTTAGATACAACTCTTATGTGAAACAATTCATTCTTGTTTCATTCATCATCATGATATTCATTATTGGAATTTGAACTAGAATGAAGGGAACCTTTATCTTGTACTCCAAGTGTTGTGATATTTCCTTCGTCTCCTGAATCGGAACCGAGATCTTGTTGCATTGTAGAAACATGTTTTTTCTTCCCCTTGCCACCGAATTTTTTCGATCTCTTTTTTGGATGTAGTTTCCAAAAGTCTTCATCATCGTGACCATTTTTCTGGAAATGAGTGCAATATGGATTTCCTTTTTCTCTCTTTATTTTGGTGTTCTTATTTTCCCTCCCTTTAAACTTCTTAAATGGATTATGTGGGACATTGGAAGGTTTCTTGGTGGGATCTTCTTGAACATGATTCCCCCTGTTCGCAAGGTGAGTGGCTTGCACACAAACTTCGTCAAGGATAGTGGGGTTAAACAATAGAAGAGTATGATGAATATAACTATGAAGTGCACCAATATACTTCATTAAATTTTCATAAGAATCCAAAGGAGTGTTTAATGCAAGAGCTTTCTTCCTAAATTATTCTGTGAAACTTTGTACAATTTGACCTTTACTTTGTCTTAAAGTTTTCCATTCCATCATTGCTCTATGTAAACAACCCAATGGATAAAATTGATTACTTATCTTTTATTTAAATTCCAACCATGATGAAAGAATATTACAACACTTACTTTTGTCCTGAAGTTTTCTCTCCCACCATACAAGAGTGGTTCCTTCCAACCGAAGAGAAGCAAGTTTCACTTTAACCTCCTCTTCATCAATATGTTGAACACGACAATATACTTCAACCTATCAGATCCAATTATCTATCTTTTCAGGATTAGCATATCCATTAAACATAGGTAAAGAAAATTTTACATCAAGCTTTAACAATGGTTTCTTAAAAGAGGCTTTATGGCTAGAATGATGAGAATGATGAGAATGCTTAGAGGAATAAGAAATAGAACTTGATGGTGAATATGGAGGCTCATGAGGGTCTCCTCTAGCCCCTTGATTTACTGAAGCATCATCATCATATTGGTCTTACTTTTTATTCCATTTCTTATTCATCCTCTTCTCGTAGTCTCCATACATTCATTCGACCATTTCTGACATGCGATAAAAGACCATATGGAAGTTTTTCTCCTATTCATCACACTTGTCCTCTTCTTCCATTTTCTTCCTTTGGGATGCATGACCAACTTCGGGATTTAAATTATTAAGAGTTCCTTCACCCTGCTTATGATTGTCCCTAGTAAGCATTCACACTCAACAATTCACGTCAAAGATGACTACTCTGATACCAACATGATATGGGATCTTTTCAATGAAGTGACTTATAAAGAATTGTATTAAATAAGAATAATTTAAAGTGAACCATTAAATAAGGAAAATCTTAACAATGAAGAGACATAACCATCAAATCTGAACACAAAAACTTGATAATGCAGTTCGTCCCTACTAGTCTACGTCTTCGGGTCCTTCTCTCACATGGGTAGGATTTTTTATTAACTTAGCAAAAGAATTTGGAAAAATACATAAGTATACCTCATTCTGGAATCAAGCTGCAGAAACTTTGCTTAGATCAAAAAATGAAAAGCACCATTGAATTCATGGCATTGAATTACCCAAAAATGATTGTCTCCATGCCTCAATATGACTCTGGCACTCTCAAGACCAAGATAAACTTTGTCTTGGATTTTGTGCCTTGCAACCTGCAATTAATGCCAAAACTTACCTTGTAAAATGTGCCCAACCATATCGTCACGTGCCTCCCTCCTGCACTGGATGAATTTCAATTTTAAATAATAATTAGGGCATTGTAAACAATGGAGGTCGTTTGGCCTAGTGGTTGGCGGAGTTATTTCTAAGGAGTATATAGTGGGGGAGGTCCTGGGGTCAAGCTCGCAAGCCTCCCCTTTTGGGTGTTGGTTATAACATATATTCATATATATACATAGTGGTTCCGCCAACTTGGAGGTAGTTAGGATATGTTTATTGGGCCTCCAGATCTGGCGAGGTTCCGTCGGATTTGGCGGACCCACCATTATGTTTTTTTTTGGTGGGGAATTTTCATTCTTAGGCCCTCATTGGGCATTTTCCCACTGCCACATGGTAGCCAACCATTGGGCCATGTCAACCACCTATACATTCACCTGCCACATCAATGTACATTTTTCCACCTCAGTTGCCACATCATCCTTCCATGTCACTGTACAGTCTACCACATGGTTGTAAAAGCTGCCACATGGCACATTTTTACTGGTCCAAAAAATGACCTGAAAATGCAAAAAATGAGTTACACGTGGCAATGTTTGGTGGTGCCACATCACCATGATGATTTCATGTTGACATTAACATGACACATGACGCCTCATGCGTGTGCCATGTACGTTGTATGGATGTTGACATTAACATGACACATGTCGCCTCCTGCGTGTGCCATGTAAATTGTACGGATGTTGACATCATCCATATTGGTGTTGACGTCAATAGTATGGATGCTGACTCATCCCTTGTTGACCGGGCTAGGTTGACCAAATGTTGAATGTGAATATATTTTGAACTATAACTCTGTTTGATGATCCATTTGCATCGTTGGAAATATTGCGACGTGCTCTTCACAATGATGCCACTTTCACTGAGTTGTGAGGACTTTGAATTTTTTCCCTTTCTTTGTCGGATGAGGCCATTCTGAGCTTCTTGGGTTGATTCTATGAGTTATGAGTTTTCCTTAGTATTCTTTGGATCCTTTTTGGATCAACTACCCATAAACTAATAGCAGGTCACCCCCGAGCTAGGGTTAAACTCCACTTGATAAAAATGGATTCCTATCCCAGACTGAGTATGCTAACAACAATAATACTTAGATTTAAGTGCCACCTCTATCCAACTATAGTCTCTAATTTCCCCAAATTATTGTCCCACCCAGGAAGAGTGCCCCATCAGCTTCCCCACTTCCCTTCAGGGCTTCAACAATAAGCTAGAAAGGAAGTCCTTAAGCATTGTAGCTGTAATTGGCACATTGGGAAATCAATTCCCAGCAATTCTCTCACCTATAGAGAGTGCTTACAAGACTAATAACCCACCTTTTTATACAACACTTCTCCCACCTGAAGAGAATGCTTATGGGCCTGACAACCCACCTCTTCAATTTCCCATGGGCCTGAAAACTCGCCTCTTCGGTTCAACCTACAAGAGAACACTCCTTACATGAAACTTCGAGCTCTTCAGTACAGGGAAGGATAGAAATAGGAACAAATGATATATGGTAGGAGAGTATGAATGGTGACAGTAGAACTTACACTAATCTTTCCCATTATATTTTCATGTTAATAAAATGACACTTGTCACTCCATGCCACCCCTTTTTTAACCCACTTGGTAACTTGTTCCCTCCTCTTGGGAACTTAGGATAACATAATTTATATGTATCCATAAATTAGGCTTTTATAAAACATTATTATAATGTTCCTTGGCTTAATGCCCCTTAGGATTATCCCTTAACCTAATACTATTAGAATATTTTCCCACTCTAGTGGATTTTATCCCCCTTACTCATTTGTCGAGATGGTCTGCAACATTGGTATAATTTATTATTATTTTAGTGATTACATAATACATAGGATATGCCCAAAATCCATTTTGCATCCATCTCACCAGCCTAATAACCATGCAAGAACTTTAGCTTCAAAGTACATATACAAAGGCACTCTCGCCCAAAAATATCATGGATGACCATCCTATATGCACAATTACAACTGGGATCAACTTGAGGATATTAAATTCCCCTCCCCCTTATTTATGAAATGCCCTCAGTGCATTAAATACAATTTTATGTCAAAAATTCATGAAACATCCCCATGATTTTGCACTGAAGCTTGTTGTTTTTATAGCCTTGTCTTCATATTTCAACTGGAAGTCTTTTTCCTCTTTTCCACAAAGTTGCTTCACTAAGAATTCCACTCACTAGAAAATTCTTTTGTTTCCTCTTCCTTGTTGCACTCACCCTTCTTGGCTTAGGAATCCCTTCACTGATATATATTACTTCAATGATCCATCTTGTCAAGGATTTCACATATAAGGAGAGCACCATCTTATTAACAAACTTTTACTAAGGTTCTACAATTACAGGTCTCTAATGTTCCCAATTGTAGCTTCTCTTCTCAAGCATTCCGATTGTAATAAATACTATCTCCTTTGAGTACATACATACAATCATCAAGAGTCAATATTATAGAATTTTGTTTAGAAATTCAAAATTATTTCTTAAGGAAAATTTAACTTTCCCCAAAAATATGAATTTCCATGTCATCTTGGTTGTTTCTACAACATGCATTAATCTCCATTATAGCTTCCAACAGTGCCATATTTAGAATCACTTCCTGCATCAATTATGTCTTGCATTCAGTCAAAACATGGTCAGTATATCATGCACAACATACTTTTATTGCATCATTTATCAAACTCTCAAAGTGATTTTAGAATTTTCCACATCCAACAATTCAATCATAGTTATCAAACTATTAGTTACACGATATTATCATTTTGTTTGTAAATATGTTATCAACAATCAAAATGTTCCTTATCATAATGATTTTATCACTCTGATCCTTGAAGAGAAAAATTCCATGTAGTCTATTCTTATGTGACTACTTCAAGCTACATCTCTCTTGTTGCAGTACCTAAGTACAACTTATGATTGTTAACAATCTCAATACTTATTCAAGATCTCCACCTCTCGAATGCTACCATGATCATTTGTACAAAAGCTATTTTATACATGAATTTCTAAAATGCATTCCATAAAGTATTCAAGCATACACACTCTATGTTAGCATACATGAGTGCAAAATTAATACACTATGCATAAAAAAAATCCTCCATGCACATTTATTCAATGTACTCATGCATTGATTTTTAGAAATCCTTTTTCTAAATAATGCATTCCACCATGATAATTAGATGGTCTGGCCAATGGAAAAATGCTTACTCCATTAAATTCACATTTCCTTATCAGCCACTTGGATACCTTCCTTTTTGACCCAAACACTATACCAAGAATAAAATTATTTGGTGTTCTGCAGTGTTAGCAAAAAGATTGCAATCGAAACATTAATTACAAGTAGAAAATTCATTGGTCACTTGTGTGGCATCATAGCTTAACCAACCATGTCAAGGTCTTGTACATGACTAGTTTTGTTGGCATTTATTCCTATAAAAAGGTCACACCCTTGTATTAATTTGGTTATTATCCCATAACCAACAATTTCATGACTTAGTACTATGTCATATGAGTGCACGTAAAAACAACAACTTTTACAACTATAAGGAAATTATTCTTTTGATGCATTCTAATTATATGCTATAAATATTTTATAAAATATCTTTGGCTGAGGGGAGTTTTATATAATTCCCTACATCCATAATGCAACATAGATACATAGAATTTGTATTTTCATAGTTGTTTACTAAACAAATATGTTGCTACCTGGTTACTGGTAACTGTATAAACTTACAAGTTTCCCTTGTTTTACATGCAGCAACTAGCCCTCCTCATTATCTTCATGTGG
Source organism: Picea engelmannii (assembly GCA_009831015.1). Classification (NCBI taxonomy): domain Eukaryota; kingdom Viridiplantae; phylum Streptophyta; class Pinopsida; order Pinales; family Pinaceae; genus Picea; species Picea engelmannii. Next base: position 222,577 of record ML803150.1, read on the forward strand.
ATGACTATTAGTAGTAACTTCATGAGTAATACGTTTAGTTATCGTAACTTATGTATTCCACATACAACATTAGACTATTCTAATCTTGCAACAAGTTATCTGCATGCTCACACATTTCAGCATGCATTGATGCATATCTAATAATGCATCATTATCATGCTCATAATACATAATCATTCTAGCCTTTTGTGCTATGAATGGATTCCCAATAGTCCATAGCATAATTGTTGTTTTAGAAATTGAAACCTCCTCTTTTATCATGTACTACTTTCCTTATTGATCTGGTTTGTCCTCAAATCTCATTGTACTCATTGCACATGGTTACCTCTTTGCACTAAGATTGTTTCCATCCAGTTACACTTGGCTATGTTAAATTTTCAGCCACCTTCTATGTTGATATTAATTTCCCGCATTCATCTAATATCGAGACTCCCAAGCACATACATAACCAAATTACATATTCAACCATGTTGTATTAATTGGGCTTGAATCCTCAACATACATTTACTTATTGGACCAAACTTATTTTTTTCCATCTTTCCCACTCTGAACACTTCAACTCTTGTGTTTTCTTGAACCGTTTGTCTCTCTTATTTTGACCCACTTGGTATTGGCTCGCACAATCAATTATTCTTGACCATATGACCACTTCCCTTTTTGGATAATTTTAGAGTAATATACATTATCGTTGCTGGACATCATGAACTCCAATGGTGCTTCCAGTCTTTTGGAGTTACAATATGAATGAGTTCATTTCACTCGATATGGTTCCCTCATGTACCATCTCCCTCTTTCATACTAAGATAAACTTAGGACCAATTTCTTATTCAGGATCCCTTATTGATTTTCCTTTCAGGAAGATCACCTCCATGATTGGATCTTTTGACTTGTCATCCCAACTTGATTTGGAATGTATTCATCACTCTTGAGTTGTACTCAATATTCTCTCTTGCATCAACAATCCCCTCATTATTTCCACAACTCTACAAGTGTTGTCTTAAACTCAAATCACTTTTCATCCACTTAGTAGTACATTTTTCTTATTTCCTCTAATTACTTATGGACTTATTCTATTACATAATTCACTTAGTTTTTTTTTGTTTTTTTTCTAGAAGTATGGTTGTATAATTTTATATCCATTTTGCACATGACCCATTACACTTAGACAACTGCTGGAATAAAATGCTTGTACCTTCAATAATTCACCTTTTTATTTTTTACATTCTTTCCATATTTCCACTACGCCACTGTTGCTAACAATAATGAAGGTAGTACCCCTAAAATTATAGAACTAATCCTTAAATATGCTAACCTTATTTCCAAGTATACACTCTATCCTTTTTTCTATCAAAAGGATAGCATTTGACATCTCAATATTTCAGAAAAGCTCTTCCCACAATGAACTATTTATTTGTACATTAACATCCTTTATAGTGAATGGACCTTAACTGCTTAACTTAACACATACTTTCTTCTTGTTCCTCGATCCCACTGAGAACTCTATTTATCATGATTACATTTCTTGACATAACTCTCTGCCTTCAATTACCTCAATTCATCCTTAACATCAGGTCCAATTCTTTCATATCCATACTTCTATTTTTCCATTCTTTGAATTTCTATATGGATCTGATATACATGCCTTATCATGTGATATTGATGGCTTTCCCACCTAGCGTCCATATATTATATGTATAATTTTCCTCTGAAATTCCTTTCCTAAACAAGGATTTTCATTATGGGTTTTTCCATGTTGCACATCAACTCATTTTTCGGATCAACAACTTATTAAGGGACCCAAAAGTTGTTTTTATATTATTAATTCATATTTAAATGATCTTAATATTAGTCTCATTTGAAGAGATATTACAATCATCCATATGAACTACTTCTCAAACATACTCATACTTATCTTACCTTCCTTCTGGAAATATCCAACAACGAATCATTCTTGTCTTACTGCTATAAAAGTATCCCAATCTAGAAACATAATCTGGACATTCCATTATTACCCAGGGAAATAAAATTCCCAAGTCCCACTTCCTTTCATTCCTCATATCATCCTTGATCAGCAGACCTTTTTACCAAGGAAAATCATTTCTTAAGATTCCCTTTCACTGGTACATGAGCATACCCAGCCAAACCTATATCGCTACCATCCACCTCTGGACGTCAATCTAGACCATTGGTTAAATTTAAATACTACAGTAATTACTTACCATACTTTTAGTTCAATGCTTTCTTAGTCCTTCTATATCGTACTTTTTAGAGCTACTCCCAATGGAATTATTAGTTTTTCAATCATGCTTTTACTCTCCTCTTGATACCAAGTCATAATTGACCAAAATGATCCATCAACAGACCATGCCTTGCAACCAATCATGGGTTATAACATATTTATTTTCATGTTCATACATGCTTACTCATTACCATATGTATTAAAACACAACTTGTGCACCAAGCACTTTTACCCATCAGTCCTCTTAAAGAGAGGATCTATACACACAAGCTTATCCTCTATTTAATAGTAATCATATTTGACAGTGATTCAACAACCCATGATTACAACAATCAGTTAATTCATTTTCTGAACTTAAGTAGTCCTTAATGGAATTATGCCCTTTCACATTCAAATTCTACCATTAATTATTTATCAGAATAATTCCACTCCTATAGGAGAGTTTACTATTCCACCAAGAGACAACAAGGTTCCCCTTTTGCTAAACAAGGTGGTTTTGTTCTCTATTAATTTTCCCATGTGTGATTAGTGTTGAAACTAGAGCTATGATACCACTTTGTAACATACCTGACCCCTTAAGTACCTTTTAAGGGATGGGGTGCCAAAATGTTTCAATTTTTCCAACTATTTATTTCTTCACTCAGACTTTGTAAATTGGTTCTACTCATCGATGGATTTCTATTTATTATAACTACACTCAAATATGACTTCGGGTTCAAAATTTATAACACTCCAAAGTTTTCTCCCCTTTTTACCCTCATTTCCACCTTAGTGCCACATGGAATCCATGTGGAACCCTCATGCATGTGCCATCCTATACTACATTTTCAATGCTATCATAACCCTTTTATTGAATTTCTTCCACTTGGGACTACTCCGCAACTCCAACATCCTTCACCTTGATAGATATGATGGTCTTGGTGATTTGACTGTCTACAACTATTATTTCATCGAAGTATCTAAATTCACATGGGTTAACAATCCCTCCAAGATTCTTCGTATTTGGGCAAGTGGATCCCATGAGAGATATTCAGTTGTCATGCATCGTGAGCACCTATAAATCAACGACTCTAATTGATCCTTGGAGTACTCCTATCATAGTACCCCATTCTTCAGCCTCACAAACCATTCCGACTAGTCCCCTTTGATGGATGGCTGAGATCTATCATCGGTAGATATGTGGTGAAGTTTAATACACATTTCACTAGGGTATGCCTCCAACATGCTTCCATGCTCGATGCTTCCTTCAATTCACAGGATGCCACATGTCTTCCTTTGAACATACTATCACTCTCTTTCATCACGATGTCAGTTTCTCCTAGCCTCGGTTAAAAAAAAACCTATGTGGCATTGGAGTTGGAACCTAGGAAACATGTCCTTAACCAACTCTTCCACCTAGCTTGACACATGGAACTTAGGCCATATCATCCTTCATTCCCCAACTTTTACAACACATTTCCATGTGGCACAATTTCCATTTGACACATGGACCTTCCACGTGAATTGATGTGGCATATGCATCATCATTGAGAACTTGACTTGTACCTACAGAATTTGACACATGTCCTTTGTGCATAGGTGGGGTGACATCATTCTCCTCCTAGTCTCATCCTAAAGGACCACCAGGATCTATGGCTGATAACACTCATTCTGCACTCCAATGAATGATCATGGTCACTTCTCAAATTCATCCCATCAAAGTTCCTTAACCAAGGTGGCTGCAATGACATCATTGCAATCAATGGTTGTGATCTTTGTCTCTCCCTCTGATAGATCTGACGGTTGTCAAAGTACTTCATTTTTGGACTCCATGCAATTCCCTGTCCTCAAACACCTTGATGACTACGCTCCCGATTAACAGTCATGATCTGTCTGAGTTTCCTCTAATCGATGTTAATGATCTGGATCCCATCAACATGCATCTATGGTGTCCACACTAAATTAACAGTGGGAATTCCTTATGGTTTCCATGATCAACGGTCCTAATCATTCCAGGGATGCATTGTCTTCCATGATGGCACTCCTAGTCATCTTGACATCACCATGAAATCACTTCCCCTTTTTACACCTACAATATACAGAGCCACGACGATCTATGGATAAGACCGCATCTCAATGACTCTCCAATTTACAGCCAGGATTACCCCTTGGGGTCCTCCCATAGGAGTGAATCTACTCCTAGATACCTAGACTACTCCAACCATGGACTATGATGACTCCTCCTATAATCAATGATCATGATCACTCCTCCTTATGATATAATGCTCAAATGACTATATCCCCTTTATAAGGACTTAATCTCGTGAAGGACCCATTCCCTATCACCTCAAACCATTACATGCCTCCATGTGTTATTCTTGTTCTCATAGGAATTTATTCATTAGCATGATGTCAACATGACATCACCTTCTTCTTGGATACATACAATATGAGACCCATCAAGATAAACGACTGAGATTTCTTCTCAGTCGGGCACCAATGGATGGTCAGGATTAATTCGAAATAATCCTGATGGATCTACGGTATTGATCTACTCCATGCCACACTTCGATGAATCCAATGGTTGATAGCATCCTATATCCTCAACAAGTACTCATACATGAGGACTCTGAAAAATGGCCAGGATCAAATATCCATACCCAATAGACTGCTACGATTCATCCAAGGAAAGACACAAAATTTCTCAAGTTCATTAGTATGAATTTGGAGTTAGGGTTATGAACGTCTTCCTAGAAAATTCTAAGGCTTACCAAGCCTTCAAGGAAACTACAATTTCTATTCATATAGACTAAGGATTTCTATTTTAGCCACTTAATGAATAATTCCAGACTATGAACAGTCCATACATGTACAGGATATTACTGACCTGAGCTTCAACCACACCAAGTTTTAATTCCAACCTGAATACCAGGGAGTTTTTACATAACTTTTCATATGCACAAAGATGTGTAGTTCTAGGAAGTTCGATCAACATTATTCCCATGAATAACCTATGACTGCTATACCCATGACAGGAATGCATAATTAAAATTTTTGTGCAATTAATCAACAAAAATATGTTTCTAGGTAGTCTAGAAGTAAAGGCTTAAACATAGCCACAACAATAGTATCCCATAACATAATATGCACAATTATAATCCTTGTAGAATTCTAACACATGCACATCAACATAGTTACATTCACCAATATTACTGCATGTACACATAATTACCTTATTTGAACAATCCTGGCAATAATTCTTCAAGGGTAATTAAAACAGTGAAAATCCATGATAGTATTCATGTATCACAACTTATGAACAAGTTTAATAGTAGGTACTTTGAGCATAATTTACATAAAAGATTCCCATAATAAAAATGCATGAACATTTTCACAATAAATACCCATTAACCAAAAATGCATAATTATCCTTATAAAAATTTAGACAAATACATAGTGAACCATTTATCTGATATAAATAACCATCGACTACATGCATACCTTCATCTTTCCTCCCAACCATAAAACTCTACTACCCACAAATTGACAATGGGTCACCCCCAAGATGGGCTTAAAATCTAGTTGGTAAAAAGGGATTCCTATCCCAGTCTGGGTTTACTAACATCAATAATAATCATATTTAAGTGCAAACTCCAACCGGTTATAGTCTCTAATTTTTCCACATGCTTGTCCCACCTAGGAAGTGTGCCTCATTGGTTGCCTCACTTCCCTTATGGGTTTCAGGAACAAGCTGAAAAGGAATTCTTCGATCCCTGTAGCTACAATTGACACATTGGGGAATCAATTCCTAAAAATTCTCTCACCTAGAGAGAATTCTTATGGGACTAAAAACCCGCCTTTTTCGACAGTGCTTCTCCCACATGGAGAGAAGGATTACGAGCTTGAAAAACTGCCTCTTCAACTTCCCACAAGTATTACAACCCACCTCTTCAGTTCAACCTACAAGAGAACACTCCTTACATGAATATTATAGCTCTCCAGTTCATGGAAGGATGGAAACATCCACAAATGATATATGGCATGAGAGTACGAATGGTGACAACACCACCTTATCCTCTCCCCTCCAAAAAGAATGAATCCATAACCTCTTCCCCAAATTCATTGGATAGAATGATCCCCCCTTCCAAATTGCACTAATATTTCCCATTATATTTGCATGCTAATTAACTGACACTTGTCACTCAATGCAACCCCTTTTTAACCCACTTCTTAACTCATTCCCTCCTCTTGGGAAATTAGGATAACATAATGTAAATGTATCCATAAATTAGGATTTTAGAAAATATTAGTACAATATTCTCTTGCCTTAAGGCCCCCTTAGCCTTAGGCTTAGCCTTAACCTAAGACTCTTAGCCTCTTTTCTCACTCTAGTGGATTTTATCCCCCTTACTCATTTTTTGGGATGGTCTACAACAATGGTGTAATTTTATTAGTATTCAAGTGATTACATAATACATATGATAGGCCCATAATATTTTTTGCATCTGTCTCACTAGCCTAATAACTACGTAGGAACTATGGCCTCGAAGTAAATATATAAAGGCACTTTGGCCCCAAAATATCATGTCTCACTAGCCTATATGCACAATTACAATTGGGATCAACCTGGGCATATTACAAAATTTCTAGGTTGAGGATAATTCATGGTCTGCATTGTTTTTAATTTGATAGGGTACTACATAGCAAGGTCATTTCAACTATTAATAGCTTCCCTCTTGCACCATTCCTCTCATGACATCATAACGTGTGAATGTCATACCTTCAACATTATTTCAACATATCCTTGTTGCATTGATAACCAAACATTTACATTACATAATTTATCAAAGGTCCAATGTATTTCAATAATCACATAACAAGTATATATCTAGTTTTGGTCATGATAATAGTTATAATTACAGACTGGGGGAAAGAGGGGTGTTACAATCCCCTCCCCCTTAAAAGCACATCACCCTCACTATTATATCTGTAGAAAAAAATCTATTTACATCGGTGAACAAAAATGGGTATGCATGTTTCATGGAATCCTTCGTTTCCCATTTAGCTTCATCGATACCAAAGTGTTCCCACTGTACCTTAACCTATGCAATGGTTCTATTCCTGAGAGGGATCCTTTTTTTTCTAGGATGCACTGAGGTTCTAGCATGAATTCTCCCTCTGGCTCTACCTGGATCACAGACCAAACAATTATGTGAGCATAATCATGTACATATCTTTTTACTAATGAATCATGGAAAACATTATGTTCTCTCACCGTGGGAAAAAACTAATCTATAAGCTACAGGTCCCACTCTGTCCATAATTTCAAAAGGTCCACAAAACCAAGGTGCCATATTGGAACATGTTCCCATCCTCAAGGAACTTCTTCTAGGTCTAATTCGTAGATACACATGATCCCCTTCTTTGAACTCTTTATGAGTCCTCTTGTTGTCTGTATAGCTCTTCTTCCTATACTGGGTCACTTTTAGATTTTAATTTATTTGAGCTACTTGTTGTTCCAACTCCTTTAACATGTCTGGACCAAGTGTAATTCTGTCCACTAGGTTATTCCAGTTGATTGGAACATTGCATTGTCTACCATAAAGAGCCTCAAAATGACTCATTTTCAAAGATTCATGATGTCCATTGTTGTAGGAAAATTATACCAGTGGTAGGAATTATTCCCATTTCTTGGGATAATGCATCACATGAATCCTTAACATGTCTTCCAATACTCAATTTACCCTCTATGTCTTCCCATCAATTTGAGGGTGATAGGTTGTACAAAATAACAATTTAGTTCCAAAACAAACAAACAAAGATTTCCAAAATTATGAGGTGAATTTTGTATCTCTATTAGATATGATTTCCCTAGGCATCCCATGTAGACTAAATATTTATTTCATGAAAATATTGGCAATATATATTTCCTTGCAAGTGGACTTTACCAGGATAAAGTGAGCATCCTTTCTCAACTTGTCCACAACTACCATAATGGAATCATTTTGTTTGGTTGATTTAGGTAATCTAGTGATAAAATCCATGGAGATGGTTTCCCATTTCCACTTTGGAATAGGAAGGGTATGTAGTAGCCTTGTTGGATGCTTTTGTTCCAACTTAACCTGTTTTCATTCCAAACATTTAGCTAAATAACCATTGTTGGCACAGGGGCATACCCAGGCTTCAACGCTACAAGAGCGCACCAACACAACCCTAACTACCGGCCCTTTCGGCAACACCTGCGAAGAAGATGAAGTCTCACCCGAGGTAGAGGCAGGGGTGGTTGCAGGACTCAAGTGTCTGCAACTTTAGTTGGGACACAGATCTGTGATTAAATAGCTTACATAGTACTTAGCATCGATCATTCATCAATATTCAACCCTTATTATACTTTGCAGAAAGCATAGAGCATCATAATATTCACTTAGATCTAAGGTATTTCAGCACTTAACAATAGTAAAATAGATAAAATATAGTATATCAGCACTAAGCATCCTCAGACACATCAGATCTACTATTCATACACATCTAATAAGCACAAAGCATAACTAAATCTATATAAACATGTCATAGCACTTAGCAAGAGAGGGAAAACACATGTAATAAACAACACAAAGAAGGACACATAGATTTATGTGGTTCACCCCCACCCTGGGGATATGTCCACCAAATCTTCTTCTTTATTATCTCGGTCAAGCAGTTATAGCACTGAGCCTCAAAAATCCTTACTCCACACAGGACAGAAGATCTGCACAGCTCGCTAGATCCTTCTTCCTCGTGCTTTAGCACAAAGCCTTTCCCAACCTCCTACAACAACTTGCACTTAGCCCTGTAAGCCTCTTACAATCATGCACAAAACTTTTACAATCCACATATGATCACATAGATCTAATTACTAGAACTAAGCCATCCCCCCTTACATTGTCTTAGTATCTATTTATAGATTACAAAAGTGGTGTAAGCGTGGGTAAACCCACGGGCCGACATCCCTTTCCCAATACATTAACCCAAAACCATAAAAGAGGCCCAAACTAGGCCAAGATCCCGTGATCTCTGCTTCTCCTAGCGCTCCATCTTTGATATGTTGCTGAAGTCTCAAAAATGGTCAAATATGACCAAGTGTTCCTCAAAAATTGGTCAAGGGCCAACAGGCCGCCAACACTCACCTTTGACTCGTCCCGAGTCACTTAGGTCAGTTCAATTCTACTTCGAATTCCTTGAGCTTGGCTCGAGCTGCTTCAACTTATTGTCTTGATACTGCCTCTTGCTCGGAGAACTCCTGGATGAGTGACTCATTCACCGGCCCTTCTAGGCGTTGTTCTACTATATGCACAACCTTTTCAAGTTCTACTCCTTACTTTTCAACTTTAGTGAACAGCTGGCATGCCTTTTCTTGCACTGGTTGAAGTCATTGAGAGGATTCCATCACTTTGTTTTGGATGGTGTGGATTTGTTTCTAGGTTGTGCACTTCTCTAGAAACCTCTTCATTCTTTCAACTGGTGTTAAGGTTTTCAGATGTGCTTGTAACATATCTGCATGTTGCTTTGCTTCTTGGAGGTGTGACTCCAATGCCTATAATTCTAGGTGTATGTATAGCTCTTCTTCCTATCTTGGGTCACTTTTAGATTTTGATTTATTTGAGATACTTGTTTTTCCAACTCCTTTAACATGTCTGGCCCAAGTGTAATTCTGTCTACTAGGTTATTCTAGTTGATTGGAACATTGCATTGTCTACCATAAAGAGCCTCAAAATGACTCATTTTCAAAGATTCTTGATTTCCATTGTTGTAGGGAAATTATACCAATGGTAGGAATTATTCCCATTTATTGGGATGATGCATCACATGAATCCTTAACATGTCTTCCAATACTCAATTTACCCTCTATGTCTTCCCATCAAATTGAGGGTGATAGGTTGTACAAAATAACAATTTAGTTCCAAAACCAACAAACAGAGATTTCCAAAATTATGAGGTGAATTTTGTATCTCTATCAGATATGATTTCCCTAGGCATCCCATGTAGCCTAAATATTTATTTCATGAAAATATTGACAATATATATTTCCTTGCAAGTGGACTTTACCAAGATAAAGTGAGCATCCTTTCTCAACTTTTCCACAACTACCATAATGGAATCATTTTGTTTGGTTGATTTAGGTAATCCAGTGATAAAATCCATGGAGGTGGTTTCCCATTTCCACTTTGGAATAGGTAGGGTATGTAGCAGCCTTGTTGGATGTTTTTGTTCCAAATTAACCTATTGTCATTCCAAACATTTAGCTAAATAAACAATGTTGGCACAGGGGCAGACCCAGGGTTCAACGCTACAAGAGCGCACCAACAAAACCCTAACTACCGGCCCTTTCAGCAACACCTGTGAAGAGGATGAAGTCTCACCCTAGGTAGAGGCAGGGGTGGTTGCAGGACTCAAGTGTCTGTAACCTTAGCTGGGACACAGATCTGTGACTAAATAGATTACATAGTACTTAGCATCAATCATTCATCAATATTCAACCCTTATTATACTTCGCAGAAAGCATAGAGCATCACAGTATTCACTTAGATCTAAGGTATTTTAGCACTTAGCAACAGTGAAACAGATCAAATCCAGTATATCAGTACTAAGCATCCTCATACACATCATATCTACTATTCATACACATCTAATAAGCACAAAGCATAAGTAAATCTATCTAAACATGTCATATCACTTAGCAAGAGAGGGACAACACATGTAAGAAACAACACAAAGAAAGACACACAGATTTACGTGGTTCACCCCCATCCTGGGGCTACGTCCACCAAATCTTCTTCTTTATTATCTTTGTCAAGAAGTTATAGCACTGAGACTCAAAAATCCTTACTCCACATAGGACAGAAGATCTGCGCAGCTCGCTAGATCCTTCTTCCTTGTACTTTAGCACAAAGCCTTTCCCAACCTCCTACAACAACCTGCACTTAGCCCTGCAAGCCTCTTACGATCATGCACAGAGCTTTTACAATCCACATCCGATCACATAGATATAATTACTAGCACTAAGAAATCCCCCCTTACATTGTCTTAGTATCTATTTATAGATTACAAAAGTGGGCCTAAGCATGGGTAAACCCACGAGCCAACATCCCTTTCCCATTACATTAACCCAAAACCCTAAAAGAGGCCCAAAGTGGGCCAAGATCCCATGATCTCCACTTCGCCTAGCGCTCCATCTTTGACAGATTGTTGAAGTCCCAAAAATGGTCAAATATGACCAAGTGTTCCTCAAAACCTGGTCAAGGGCCAACAGGCCCCCAACACTCACATGTGACTCATTTCGAGTCACTCAGGTTTGTTCAATTCTGCTTCGAATTCCTCAAGCTTGTCTTGGGCTGCTTCGAATTGTTGTATTGATACTCCCTCTTGCTCGAAAAACTCCTAGATGAGTGCCTCATTCACCAGCCCTTCTAGGCGTTGTTCTGTTGTATGCACAACCTGTTCAAGTTCTACTCCTTGGTTTTCAACTTCAGTGAATAGCTGGCATGCCTTTTCTTGCACTAGTTGAAGTCATTGAGAGGCTTCCATCACTTTGTTTTGGATGGTGTGGATCTACTTCTAGGTTGTGTGCTTCTCTGGAAACCTCTTCATTCTTTCAAATGGTGTTAAGTTCTTTAGTTGTGCTTGTAACATATCTGCATGCTTCTTTTCTTCTTGGAGGTGTGACTCCAATGCCTGCAATTTTGGGCTCTCCGTGAGGGTCTCATATGTCTGAGCACTCTTGGCAGTCAGCTGCTTGCATTCAAATTCAAGGGATTTCAATATGACAACTGCGATGCAGGAATTTTCCTCTCTTATGTCTCTTATATATTGAGGGGTCTCGATCATAGTACGAAGTTCCAGATCTATGATGCACTGCTAGAGCTACTGGATCACTCCTTCTAGTTGTGCCACTTACTATGGAACCCATTCTCTGGTCTGGACTTCGATAACTGTTAGAGAGCGAAGTACTCTGCCGACCAGTTCCTTTATCTTAAGTTGCTATGTGAGCAACTTCTCTTTGCTCTATTGTATCTCTACTTTCTCTTCCTCCCACTTTGTTTGAAGAGCTAGTTTTTATTTTTCTGCATTACTGCGTTGTTCTAGCATGTCTTTATGTACCTGCGCCAAAGCCTGGGTGGCTTGTGTTGTCTCTTCCTGAGCCCGTCAAAGGTGAGCTTCAACTTTATCAATGATCTGGTGCAATTGAGATAGCTCATCTCCTAGTTATTTTGTTCCAATTGTCGAGGGCGCAGTACAAACTGTGCGGCTAGATTGTAGTGCTTGTTGCACTTCTTGAAGTTCACCCTTGATTCAGTTGAATACCTCCTCCTGCTTCACTTCTTTCTTTTCTGTGATCTCCAGTGAAGCGTCATTCAACGCAACGATTAAGAAGTCAAAGTCATATGTGGTGAGGGTAGTCTTAAATGTAGTCTTGGTGACTTTATCTTTCTTTCGGGATGAAGGCTTTGGTGGGGTAACCTTCCTTTTCTTGGATGGATCCTCCTCTTTTCTAGGTGGAGTAACTTCGCCTTTGTTTTTCTCGACTTCTATGCCACCTCTCTCTCCACCATCATCTCCTTTCTCAGGTAAGATCAAAGCGGTCTCCGTAGAAGTACTATTGACATCTTGAACTTCTTCATCTTTCTTGTCCTTGCTTGGTCTTGATGTGTCTGACATAGTTTCACGGCTATCCACATCGGACATCTCTGCGGGGTCTGCTGGAACAAGGAGGTCCACCGACCATTCCTTGGTAATCTCCTCCAAGTCATCTTCTGTCAACTTGTAATATGACTGGAGATGTTGTTTATGCTCATTAGCATACGTTGTAATGTACATGAAGTGGTGGTCCACATTGAATTTCATCAATGATCTAAACCTGTGAAGTGTGTTCAGGGTGATGCGTGGTGTAGATTGGATTTCAATATTCAACTGGTTGTAATAGGTGTGGGAGACGACATTGGATTTCCACTGCTTCTTCATGTCACTGGAGTACCATAGCGTACAGAACTTCGTGGCCAATGGTTCAAATGCTGCGGTGTCTGGGAAAGTTGCACCTTCCAGTAGCTCCCATGCGATGAACACGTTCAATATGAGAAGCCACCTGAAGTGGAACTCATACCCTTGGTCTTGTGCTTCTTTGCAATCAATCTCAAGTTTGTTTACAAGGTACTGCACCCATTTTATCTGTACTCCCTCTGAGCACTTTCCTGTGAGGTCAACTACGAATCCAATCACTTGGGTCAGTTTGTTTTTTCAAACTAGTTTGCCTTCGATCATCTGAAAACCAAGGTGCACTGTAGCATTCTCGATGGAATCCACCTTGTATCCTCACATGCCTTTCTCTACATCACCATAAGTGTCCTTTATTATTTGGGCGAGAGTGTGATCTGCGGTCTTTCCGGGGTAAAACTCCTGTGGGTCGGGGCCCTACATGCTTAGCCCTGTGATCCGATTGATTAGATTCAGATCCACTGTGATGCGCAGGTTCAACCATAGGTATCCTCCATGATAGAAGGACAAAAATAACTTGATGCATGTGTTTACTTCTTGATTCCTCTAGAAATGAGGAATCTTCATTACATTGAGGAGGGTTGACTGCGCGATATTACAAGTCCATTGCTGGGGAATGATCTTCATGTTCTTCCCTTTGGTGATAGTCAAATACTTATGCGGGGCTAGCATACTGTATGCCTTCCTATCACCAAGGTTGAAGTCGCTAGACTTCATTGTGGCGGTCTTGTCTTGGTCAGTGTGCACTACGCATATCCCCTTCGAGAGGTACGAAGTGACCAACTCATATTCAAAGTCCCTAGGAACACTATCTCAGTTCATTGTGCCACTTAGAGGTGAAATGTATGTAGGTAAGATGCTTGGGATCATCTTCACAGTTGAAAAATCATTTCTGAGCTTAGATCATCTTTCCGAGGGTAGTTGGGATGGTCCTGCTCAAGTAGTGGAGGGGAAAGTTGGAAGTGCTCTCGAGGATGATGCTTGTACACCTGTAGACAATCCTCATTTCGACATGAATCTCTTGGATCTGAGGCTAGCGAGTACCTCTCTTACAGATTCTTCAGCTGCGCTAAATTCATCGGACATATATGCTCAGGACCAATAGCTGAGGTTCTCATAGTAACATAGGTAGAGAGAAAGGGCAGAGTAATCATTGTTCACAATTGTGGGCTCAAATTCACGATTTAGAAAAAGTGTCTTCCATGCATGGTGTGATGAGATAAATAGGAAATTCGTTAACAGTCTACTTGTAATGGTTATAAGGCTTCCATTATCATAGATCTATCTGTTATGATGAGGTCCAACGGTCTGGCGATGATCCTTTAATTATTTTTGATTCGTTCGGAGTGGCAGTCGAACGGATATATCGACCTACAATGGCTATATTTCTTTGCCATGGTGAAGTGCCATATGTCGTTGTTCTGATATCCCGACGAAGCTCAATTCCTGTGATTTTTCCTTATACAAAGTTTCCTCTAGAATCTTCTGTAACTTTTCGATTTTGGCTCTCTTATTACTTAGCTTCCTAGCCTTCTTCCCAGTGAGCTTCGTCTCGGTCATCCTTTTTCCATTCTAATTATTATCTTCTCTCGACATACTCACTTCACGATGCTGAGATTCTTTCTTCAGATCTAAGGGTAATACTTCTTCATCATATGGATTAGCTATTTCAGTATTCTGTGGTTTCTCTAATGCTCTTATATCTTCGACATCCAAGTCCCTGGTGTCCAATAGCTTAGATTTGTTCTCTTGTTCTTCCATCTAGTAGGCGATCCTTCTAGTCATAAATTCCATAAGTTCTTGCTTCTTCTGTTCTAGGGATTCATTTTCTTCTTTTCTCTAGATCTAGTATTTTTCAATCCATATCTTTCCTAACAAAGATGGAAATGGGGCACGGTCCTCAATAAATTTAATAACTTCGAATTCTTCCTTTGTCGAAGCTCCATGGGTACTCATAGCTATCTAGGTAATCCTGCCACATAGGGTTACCATTTTTCCTTTAAACAACCCTATTTTTCCTAGTGAAGGAACCATAGCATGCCTCCCTAGGCTTTCCCAAGTACTTTCTATCATAATGTTCATCTGTGTTCCCTCATCCAGAGAATAGTCAATGTCAAAGTCTCCTATTCTTACTTCGATTTTTTCCTTTTCTTTGAAGATCTCTGGAAAACTGTCATCTTTATGTTCATCTAGGGTTTCTTTCATTTCCAGTAACATAATCTCTTATTCTTTCTGGGGTTCTTCTATAATCTTAGTCTCTTGATCTCCTTCAGAGTTTGCTTGCTACATATTCATATTTTCAAGTCTAGCAATCATTCTAGGGAAATCCAGTACTTCATGGTCCATAGCCTTACAACAGAGGAAACTAGGGTTTCTCCGAGGGCATTCCTTAGAAAGATGTCTTGGTCTTCTACAACTATAAAAAAGAGTTAATCCTCTCTTTCTCTTCAATGATCCCCAACTTTTCTTGTACTACGTGCTAGGGTCATAATGGCTAGCCTACAAAAAATTATTTCTAGGATCCCACATCCATTGGTTAGTCCAAAAATTCTTTCTATGCATAGGTATAACATATATTTCATTATTCTTATCAGATCTATTCATATCAAATGTTATTTCATCTAACAATGCCCTAGTTTTCACGCTAGGACAAAATCTATCAAGCATACCTAAATCCATACTTTAGAAACAAACATTTTCACTTATTTTACTTCTATAGGGCACAAAGCTTCCAAATCTAAGAACTTTTAACTATTTTTACCTTTATCAGAGCATGGAGCTTATAGATCTTACCTCTTTTCTACAGATCTGACCTCTTTCTTTCAAAAATTTCCACTTTTTACTTTTCTCAAAGCACAGAGCATTCAGATCTTGTTTCTTTTCTTTAGATCTGATATTCCTTTCTTCAGATATGACCTTATTCCTGGCACAAATCTTCATAGGTCGAGTAAAAAGTTGCGCACTAGGGAAACAAATCTACGCACAACGATTTCTTTTGCACTATTACCCATGATTTTGGTCATCATGATGATGTATTGATGATGGTGTACTCAAGCTCTTCATAAGAACTTTCTCCTGAGAAAAGTTACTTTCATCTCTTCTCAGAAAACTCATTTTTGAAGAAGGTTCACAGGCTGCTAATACATTTGGGTGCGAGAATGACCCATTCTCGCAGGCTGCTTTAAGCCAGGGTGCGAACTTCTTGCACTGTGTTGAATAGTTAGGGTGCGAACTCTTCCTAAAGCATAGAAAAAGATGAATTCTCGATGCTTCTAGAAGGGAATCTTCTAGAAGAATGGGTTGGCATTTGAATGGTTATCTTTGTACTAGATTCCCTGATATTTTGGGATCATTCTTATCCAAGTAACTATCTCATTCTCTCCTATATATTGAGGAAATTCTCATGGAAAAGGTTAAGCAAGATTGATTGGAGAATTGATGAAAGAATTGTGTGAATGTATTAGCTTGAATAACAGCTTGGAGACTCTAGCAAGTCTATCAAGAGGATTTGATCTTCTTCATGCAAGGATTGAGCAAGTGTGTGTGTGTTGGAGCCAAGAGCCATTAAAAGGAATCTTGCGACATCAAGGCTATTAGGTTGTAATCTTTATCTTCAATTAATATGATACAATGGCATGTCCCTTTCCCATAAAGATATTCTCACTTTATTGTGTAATTCCTTGATCATACACATAAGTTGATTGTTGAATATATTGTGCTATCTTCACTTTGGTTGGTTTGTGTTGTCTTGGTCTTGACCTCACGAGAGCACCGGAGTGAAGCGGGAGAAACAGAGACCCTAGGAAGCGATATAAAGGTATGTTACTTGTTCCTTCCTATTAGTTAATCCAATGGTCAAAACTTAGGGAAAGAGTGATGTCATGTCTTGTCCTGTTTTGTTCTAGATCCAGGTGGATCTAGGGAGATCTGTTAGTGTCTACACCTACCGATTAGTCCGATAACAAAATTGGCGACTCCATTGGGGATCATCCCATTTTCTTTGTGGATTTTGGTATTTTTCTGTGGCCATTTTCTCTTGTTTTACTTTTCTCCTTTCCTATCAATCTCTGAGTCTTCAGGATATCCCGATAGACCCTCTAGGTCCAGAGGCCTTTTCAAAATTTGTTTCATTTTCCAAAAAATTGACTATTTTTAGAGGTTCTCGTATTGCACTTCACTGTATCCTGCGAGAATCCATAGAATTCGTATCCTTCCTTTAGATTCAGTGCGAGGTTCTCGCACTCTGCTCAAGGGCCACCTGTGAGAATCACTAATTCTCGCACTATTGCCAGCCTGCGAACTCATTTTTTCAAAAATTTGGATTTGAGTTTTGGCATCTTCAACTGCCCAGATCAGTCTAGGTGCCTCATAAGAGTTTCTTGGACCATTGATTGGTGTCTTTATTGTCTTCATTTTCGTGCATGAACAGTCTTAGGATTTCAAAGGCTCTTCTTATCACTTTTGTATTGACTTTCGTTTCTTGACTTTTCTTGGAAAAACCATACTCTTTGATTTCAGAATCTGAGTGTGCTTGATTGGTTAAGGACCGATGATTGGTTGAAAGTTGAGTTTTTCTTGGTCTTTATCATTTTCTTATTGTTTGATCATTTTTCTTATGCAATTGAAAAGACTAGATTGGTTTGCTTTTTATTTTTGCCTTCATTGAACGAGTGAATTGGGTTTTATCATTGCTTGTTCATTGGTTTTTTTATTTTTAGTGCTCTCACTATCATGGTGTGGGTCCTTTTTGAAAAGTGAACAACGTTTTTCTTTCAAAAAATCTTTTTCGTCTTCGAAAACATTGAAAATCAATTGTTGAAATTATTGAAAAAGAAGCAATAGATAATTTTTATTTGATGCGTGATTTGTTGCATTTGCATTTTAAAGGAAATTTTGCATTGTAGTTCAAGGTTGATCTGGAAAACTTTCTCTTTCCCTCCCATACATAGGATTCATTGAACAAAAAGTGATATATTTCGTTCTCATCCATGCATTGTTGGGTCAGAGTCATACAACATAAGTTTCATCTATGTTTCCTTTGAGTAAACAACCACTCTTAATAACACTGCGCAATCATAAAATTTAACTAGTAACTCTTTTCTAGGGCTCTATTACACCAACATTTAGCTAGGCTAGCTCTTTGGAGTAGGAAGAGAGATACACTCTCCAAAAGCATAAAACAGACAATAACATCTTACGTTAAGGAGTGTTAAATTCCATTTGCAACATCTTGTCCTGGGAAGCCCTTCTCACACAAGGGTCAAGCACGAGGTCGCATTGATATTGACAGAGTTACTCACCCTGCTTTGTTGATTTCAGTATAGAGATTGCATGTATTACGAGGATCACTCGGAGGTATACCCACAATGATGAGTGGAAGCCTTTTGAGTTGATTTCGGGATAGATACCCTGCCCTTGCATGTGGATCGGACTGTCGACTGTCCCCCCAGGCTTTATTGTTGTTTGTGGTGACCTTAGTGGCCTATCTTTCTAGGTTCTTACCTGAGGTGACTGTGGAGGGGAAAGTCTTCACGGTACCTAGAATTTACGTTGACCAAAATCACTCGGCCTCCTTGGAGGGTATACCCATGATTATGTGTGGGAGCTTGCACCAGGGTGTAAGTCAGTTAAGCAGGTCATCAGTGTAACTTTTCCACCCTAGCCCAGCCCCTTCTTGTCTCGTTTTTGCGACGTTGGATTTCATCACCAACTAGTGGCTTCGAAATTAGAAGGTCTTGTTTGATTGGTGTTGCTTCCTAGATTTTTTTTACTAGCACGTGTTGTTTGTCTCTCGAAGTTGACCATAGGATTTTCTTCACGAAGTTTTTTATTCATTTACAATAGCTCCTCCACGTCGTTCACGTAGAATGCAAGGTTTATCTCCAGAGCATATGGAAGGTTCTCAACCCTTGCCTACAAGTACACATGAGGGCTCTCCCTGGCAAAGTGAAGTCCTATTGATCACCACGCCACAAGTGGAATGAACTAACTCTCTAGAACATTTTTGAATTACAAATACTTGAGAGGAATTTCGAATTCACCCTGATTCTGAGAGACGTTTTATGCGAGAAAACTCTTTCGGAGACTTGATTGTTGTGTATTCAGGATCTCCGACTGGACCTAGGGACCAAGATCCTTTTTGGTCTAAGGGTGTTTTTCGATAGGACCTTTTTGGTCCAGGTTCACCTATGATTTCCGAGGTCAACCCACCTGTGATTTATGAAATCTCTAGTACAGAGATAGTACCAGTGACTACCACTTATCACTTTACCGTCCATGCCGAAATGGCCCATCTCAGAGCTATTACGAGTGTTCCAAATGGGTTTACTTCGGTTAGTCTTTCTCCTATCAACACACCGCGAATGCCCAACGTCACCCTGACACTACCACCTGGATACCGTGCGTTGAATGCTTCGATTCCTACTCTTGCGCAAACTCCATCCGGCTCTCCTGGTGGTCCTTCTTCTTTTGGGCACTTTCTTCCCGGTTTTGTTCCAAAAATCCCTCAATTTCCTTTTGGAGGACCTTCTTCATCCTCTACTAGAAATCCTAATCCTAGTGGCACTATTCCGTCATTCATTCCAAATTACCAGTTTTCGGTTGCTGGAAAATTTCACCAAGGTGGTATGACACAACCCCCTCTCAGTGGGCACATTCCAATTGGAACTTTGCCCCCAATTGGAACACCACCTTAAATGGGAGGACCGACCCCACCCTATGGGCAAAACATACCTCCGTCCTTGGCCCAGTATTGGAATCAGTTGATACAAAATCCTCCTCAATCAACTGGGGGGCAGCAGTTTCCAACTTCGTCCATAACACCCCCTAGCATGGGCCAACCATATCCAGGTTTGTTCAATCCCATTTGGGGGGTGAATTCTCAAACTCAAGCCCCTGTTCTAGGGTATACTCCTATGAGCTACTATCCTCTTCAACCACCATCGAATATGCCTGGGTCTTCACATTATATGCAAACTGCTTATGGTCCTACTAGTTTGTCAACAGGGCTTCCTCTCCAAAGCCACCAGTACCCGTAGGTGAATTGACAGTTACCCTTTATCGTCACTTTGGATCTTCCAGATTTGTCAAGGATTTTAAATGATCCCATTCGTCACTCTCCCTAATGGCATGTTATCCTAGCCAAGCTTCCATCGGACATTCCTAAATTCGACGGAAAAGCGGGAGAGGACCCAAACAATCACGTTATGAATTTTCACCTATGGTTCTCATCCAACTCGTTGATGGATGACTCTATTCGTTTACATATTTTTCAACGAACCCTTACCGTTTCTACTACGAAGTGGTATATCGAATTGCCACAAAGTTTCTTCTCTGATTTCAACACCCTAGCTATGGCTTTCCTTACGCATTACCAGTTACCGATCCGTTATGACACGGGGACTGAGATTTTGACTTCCTTCAAATAGAACAAAGGCACTCATATATTTGATCACATCCATGAGTGGAGAAGGAGACGATGTCTCATTAAACTTGAGATCCCCGATCAGTTACTGGCTGAATGGTTTACAAAATCATTTGTGAACGACATCGATAAGGACATTTCCATGGGTGGTGTAATCACAAAAGAGCAGGCTATAAGTTGTGCTCAATATCTTGACCTCGTTTATTCACAAACGGGAACCCTTTACGATTTACTACCTGACTTACCTCATCCTAATACTTCCAACACTTCAACTACTCTAGTTGCCTCGCATGTAGTTGATGGTGTGATTGGTACTGCCCAAGCCCAATCACATTCTGCTTCAAGCACAAACCCTAAATCTACTTCTTCTAATGTTCAAAATGCTCTGTCTCCTGCCACTCCCACTGGCAAGACTTCTGAGGTAAATGCAGTTCAATCTACCCCAGCCGGTAAAAACAAATCTAAAAAGGGGAGAGGTAAGAATAATAAGGGAAAAAATACTCCTCAAGAAGAGCAAACCAAAACTACCCCTGTTGACGATCGGGATAAGCGCAAACCACAATACCTTTGTCTTATATGTGGTGATGATCACTACACAAAGGATTTTCCACGACGTGCCGAGGTCACTAAGTTCCTTCAAGGAGCTCCAAAACCACCTGCACCAACCGTTTTGTCCCAACCCTTCCTCTCTCAACAATAGGCTCAGTTGGTCATCCATGACCAACCCTCATCTTCTACTACATCATATGTTTTGATGTGTACTGGTGATTCTAAGCAGAACAACATTGCACTCACTACTCGAGCCAAAGATTATTCTCCCTCTAAGGAGAAGGTTGATGATTTACCCCCTTCCTTGGTACAACCCTCTCCCGCGACTCCACCTACCAACGGTCCTCTTCATCTCTAACGATCGAGCCTCGACACAGTTCTGTGACCGCCCCCAAAGGGAATCATTCAGAAATCATCTTTCAATCCTTATGCTCATGCGGACCAGAACTATAGAATTGTTGAAGATCCGGCCCAAGCACCTTCTGCGATGTCAGCCCTTGAAGTGCTTCAAACTTGTCCAACACAACGGAAGACACTGTTGAAATCTATCGGTGGAATTGACCCAACGGATATGAATTTAATCATCTTTGACTTGGAAGATCACATTCCAAGGTTACCCCCTCAACCCGTGTTCCAGATCCAAGTGATTGTCTCTGACAAAAACATTTTCCACATTGTTATCGACGAGGGTGCCTCGATGTGTGTCATGTCTCTTGCTTGCTGGAAATCCATTGGCTCTCCTTCTTTGAATGAATCCCAAAACACTCTTAAAGCCTTCAATGGCTTGGGTTTTAATCCCTATGGTGTCCTTCCTTTGTTTCCCATCACGTTAGAAGGCAAGACGGTCCAAGTCGAAGTGGAAGTCTTTGACGCTCCCCTTGATTATAATCTTCTGCTTGGCCGCAGCTAGATCGATTCCATGTGCACCGTTGTGTTGACCCTTTTCTGTGTCGTACGTTTCCCTCATCAAGGAAATATTGTTACCATCGACCAACTCGCCTTCTTTAATTCTGATACCCATACTAGCAACGTACCATTTATCGCTAAAACCCCACTGGGTTATGAGAACGTTGGTGTTGGCCTTCTCAAGGACTCCTCGTTAATGGGTACTTTCCCCATTCCACCACCTGATGTTCCACGCTTGTCGGTTGCTTCCATCAACATGATCTCCACCTTGCCTCATGAACTTCCTATGTCTCACGACCCTTGGATAGTCCCTGACCCTGGAGATCATCTTCATTTCGGTGACGAAATGTCGTTAAGTCCAGTTAAATCTACCTATCAGGCCATTCAATCGGCAACACCTTCTACCCCCTCTCTTGATGAGTTGTCTCCCGATCCTTTCCGTGTCATTTTTTCCACAGACAATATGATCATGTCTGTCATGGAGGACACCCCTTTGGATGATGGGCATCATTGTTCCATCCTCTTTCTGGAGCAATATACTCTTGAGAACTACCAACAAATTTCGACCCCGTCGACCATTGTCGTCATCTCAACCGTTCCCGAGTCTGCACACGATGTGTTTTCCGAAGGGAACTTAAGAAATATCTCGCCCACTATTCCTCTTGACATATCCTTCAAACCTAGAATCATCGAAAATGTCCATATTGGAGCTTCGTGTTCCCCTGACGAAATAGTCACCTATACATCCCTTTTCAAAGAATTTCGTGATATCTTCGCCTGGATTTATGAAGAAATGCCAGGTATCGATCCTAATATTGTGATACATGAGATAAAGACATACCCCGACGCTAAACCCGTCCGGCAATGCCTTCATCCAGTTCACCCATGTCAAGTGGCTGAAATAAAGCTTGAAGTCGAGAAACTTCTGAGAGTTGTCTTTATTTATCCGGTGGCTCTCACAGACTAGGTTTCAAATCTTGTCCCGATTGACAAGAAACAAGGTACCATTCATGTATGCATTGATTATAGGGATATCAACAAATCTTGTCCAAAAGACAACTTTCCTACCCCTTTTGTCGATCAGATTGTCGATGATTGCGCCGGAAGTGAAATCTTCTCTCTCATGGATGGTTTCTTTGGCTATAATAAAATCAACATTGTTCCCGAGGATCAACATAAGACTACTTTTATTTGTCCTTGGGGTACTTTTGCCTATCGAAAACTTCCTTTTAGTCTCAAGAACGTTGGTGCAACTTTTCAACGCACTATGTCTTATTCTTTTCATGATATCAAGCACATCATTCAACCATATTTGGACGATTTACCCGCTCATTCTATGCGCAGAGTCGATCACCCAACCCACCTCCGAGCCATTTTCGTTCGTTGTCAGTTCTACCGTATACGTTTAAATCCTCATAAGTGCGTTTTCTGTGTGGAATCCAGTCGTCTTCTAGGTTTTATCGTTTCGCGTCAAGGGATCCGGGTGGATCCTTTAAGGTTGAGGCGATCCTTAATCTCCCTCCTCCTTCTACACTTCGCCAGTTGCAAAGTTTGCAAGGGAAAACAAACTTTCTTCGTCGTTTTATCCCAAATTATCCCGGGATAACTCATGGATTTATGCGGCTATTAAAAAAGGATTCAGAGTTCGTCTAGGATACGATTTCCAACAATGATTTTGAAGCTTTGAAGTTGTCCCTAACGCGAGCTCCGGTTATCTTTCCCCCCGATTACAATCGTGATTATTTCCTTTACCTTGTTGCCTCGGATTACACCATTGGCATGGTTCTCATCCAAGAGGATGATGCTCACGACGAACATGTTATTTACTACTTGAGTCGAAGTCTCACGCCGACTAAAATCAAGTATCAACATGTCGAGAAACTGGCCTTGGCTGCCATCCAAGCCGTCCAACGCTTCCGGCACTATATCCTCTCACGCAAGACTATGGTGATTTCTCATTGCAACCCTATGCAACACATTTTGACATGTCAATTGTTAGGGGGAAAATACTCCAAATGGATTGTGATACTCCAGGAGTTTGACTTGGAATTCGAATGTGCCAAGTCCAAGAATTCCTTAGTTTTTGCTGAGTTGATATGCGATTTTCCCCATTCTGCAATGGAAAATGTAGCAGTTGATTCATTACCCGATGAATCTCTTTTCCTTATTAGCACTGATGATCTTTGGTATGGTGATATCATTATATATCTCCAAATCCAGACTTTTCGACCAACTTTGTCCAGTACTGAACGACGTCGCATACGCTATCAAGCTCATCAATACATTATCCTCAGGGATACTCTTTATTATCGAGGGATTGACTCTGTTTTTTGACATTGTCTAATGTTCAACAAAGTTGATAAAGCTCTGAATGACTGCCATTCTGGAGCATCTGGTGGTCATATGTCTAGGTATGCTACTGCCCAGAAGATCTTATGCGCAGGGTATTTTTGGCCTTCTTTGTTTAATGACTACATCATCGTTGTTCAGAAATGCCATGCTTGCCAGACCTATAATTAGAAGATACAGTCACATCCCGCTCCTCTTCACCCTATGGTCTCAGTTGGTCCCTTTGTGAAATGGGGCATCGATTTCATGACATGTCACCCTCACTCGGCTGGGGGGCATGGTTACATTATTGTAGCCGTTGATTACTCTACGAAATGGGTCGAGGCGATGCCGAAATTTGACAACACTAGAAAGACCGCAACATTATTTCTTTTTAATTACATCATAGTTCGTTTTGGTGTTCCCCAAGCTATCGTCACTGATCATGGTAGCCACTTTAGGAATTTTATGATGTCCGAACTTATTGAAAAGTTGGGTCTTCATCATGATAACTCAACGCCCTATTATCCACAAGCCAATGGACAAGTCGAAGCGATTAACAAAGTTCTCATAACTATGCTCCGACGAATGATAGAGATTCATAAAACAAGTTGGCACACAATGTTTTTTTCGGCATTGTGGGTGTATCGGACATCCATCAAGTCCGCTACTGGGTTTACACCTTTTCGGTTAGTCTATGGTGTGGAAGCCATTCTCCCAATTGAATGCGAGATACCTTCTTTAAAACTAGTTGTTGAACTCCTACCCAATACTTCTGTTGAGGAAGAACATCTATTGTATCTTATGCGATTAGAAAAAACTCGACGTGATGCCACCCTAGTCATAGAAGCTCAGAAAAAGGGTGTCAAGGCCCAATACGACAAGCATGTCAAGCCTCGTGTTTTCTCTGAAGGTGATCTTGTTCTTCTCTATGAACAAGATCGAGATATGTTAGGAGCTGGGAAATTTGAACCCATGTGGCGAGGTTCTTTTATCATTCGACGAGTATTGGAAAAATGAGCTTATGAGTTAGTAGATTACGATGGTATCCCTTTGAGTGAACCCAGGAATGGGTTGTACTTGAAGAATTACTATGCATAAAATCATATGTGCACAAGTACTTGTATTTTTATTGTATCATACTTTTTGTGTGTTACTATAGATTGCTTTTGTCATTATCTGGTCTCTACCCTTATCTGACGTTGTGTTTGATTTCCAGATGTCAGAGTCTTATCTACCCTATATTGGATTCACTGATGGCGCTAGACGTAGTACTCATAACCTTGCTTCCGATGCATGGGAAATTTATGCCCCCACAAACGAACTTGTCTCATTATGAGGTGTGTGTCTCGGCCGTGCAACCAACAACATTGTAGAGTATAGCATCGTTATTGAATTATTGGTTGATGCTATCTCGCTCGGAATTCGTCATTTGGTTGTGTGACTCGATTCGCAACTTGTAGTACTACAGTTAAGTAATGTCTATACCATTAGAAGTCCTACTTTGTTACGGGTGTATTTGTGAATTTGCCTCTTGGAACATTATTTTGATCAAATTGAATATCAACATATTCCTAGATGTCTAAATGCATTAACAGATGCATTGGCTAATTATGTATTAGACAGACATTTGAATCATTTATAAATCAATCAAATCAATGTTCACACAACACATGATAAACCGGTAGAAGTCGTCTGTATATATAACGATCAAAAGAGTTTTTACAAAAAGTTTGTCCGAAGACCAAAATGTCAAAATTTGAAGCTTATAGCTTCTACAAAGGGACGTCATGGATGGCGTTCATGGTAACACACGACTGCCCGAGAAAATCTACGGAGCAGTCAACTCATGGACCCTGACACTCCTACAGTATGATGTTGATCGTGTCATGGAACCTCTTCCAGAGACATGTCTAGAATATCTACGGTTAGGCCCTCTAGATTTTGTTCCACTACTTGATAATCCTCGGCATATTGTAGTGTTGTCGCTACCTCTCCTCGTCGTTGAATGGGAGAAGTACCAGGAGGTCTGTAAGGTCCAACATCTGTGAAATAAACAACGATTTTGTATTTAGTCTTTGGACGAACATATAAAACAAAAACATTTGAATATGAAAAATTCACAAAACATTTAAAAAGAAAAAAATGTGTGTACTTCTTACCAAGTTCCCCCCACTGAGCATCCTCTGGCAGTACTAAGTCTGGATCTCCTCAGAAATCCAACCCGGCATAAGCATAGTCGTCAACCATCAACATCTGTGGTTGAAGCTAGTCAAAGAAAGTATAATCATATTTGATGATCGGTCCTGCTAGGTGTCGGGCCATGATCCGACACCATCTCATCATCCTTGGATCCATGGGAGCTAGTAAATTCCACTCAACCTGTAGTCTCAGTAATAGAACCCTCTCAAGGAATAAGGACACTAACAAAGATCCGTACCCGAATTGCTTCAGGTCACCTCGTCTGCATTTGGTCAACTTATTTTTTATACTACGAAGCATAACATCTGCCCAGTTGAACACCCGAGGTTCAGTACACTCGATGGCATACTGGAAGTAACTCTGTAGCGCCATGTGAGGAGAAAAACTCCCATCCATACGAGCTATGGTGAATAGGATAGTATAGAGGGTCAAATATCGTACCCCCCAAATAGCTACTTTTCTCTTTTTTCTCTCTTCCTCGAGAACGCAGTGTAAACGACAGTACTCACTCATGGGAAACCCACCACCTCTGCCACCAGTCAGGCTCACATAGTACCCACACCGTGACAATCCAGTCAAAAAGTAAATGTCCTCAATATCTAAGGACAGTGTGTGGACCCCCACATGAAATACCTGTTGATCAGGGTCCCACATACGCACCAGGTACTCTAACAACTTGACTTGGGCCCTCATGCCTAGGATACGAAAGTACTTCAGGAGGCCACAGTTTCTCAAAGCAGCAATAGTAGGTGGATAATTTCCGACAATTGCATTGTCTTCTTCGTGCTCCCTTTCATGCCATTCAAGAACCATTTTGATAGCCAATTATCTACATAAGGAACACAAAAAGAATATTAGCAACTTTTTTCATGATTTGGTTCTCTTTCATTGGGTAAAATTTAAAAAAAAAAAATGATCTTTGCGGTTCTCGCAGGTGCCCTTTGTGCACAGTGCGAGAACTTCGCAGGCTGCTATGGGCTCACCTACGAGAATGCCCCATTCTCGCAGGTCCCGTGTAGCCCACCTACGAGAATGGCAGCGTGCAAGTAGGTCTCCTAAAACCAACTCATAAATGAATTTTTAACTAATGGAAATGAAAAATTAAACCATGAAAGTGTAAAGGACAAAGAGCCTACCTTACTGTCACTGACGGCTCGCTAAATGGACGCTCATAACTCCCGTAATCTGACGACGAACTTTGAGGGTAAAAGAGGGTTTTTTTGAGCTCAAATAGTGGAAAGGTAAAAATGATATGGTAAAAAGAGTTTTTACTCCTTTTAATTTACTTTTACTATGTCATTTGGTTTTTTATGATTATTTATCTATTAAACCCTAATCCCTAATGTCATTTTGAGTGTAACTTTTGCAGGCGTAATGACTTCAAGGTTCCTATACAGGGATGTGGACATATTTTTTCTTTGCTTCACGTGTTTTGATGGTTTTTTATGGTTTTTGTATAAAATCTCGAGCGTGGTCTTTGTCCATTATTGCACTCGTAAATACATGAGAACACGATCGAGTATAATTTTATCACTTTTTCGGGCTCAACGAGGTTATACGAAAAAGGAACCCCCCTAGAGTCCTCTTTAAGCTCTTTTCAGACTCTCTAAACATGAAAAGATAGCTAAGCGACCTCGCTATTTTCACGCTCGATAAAGTATTTGAAGTAAGTAGCTGGTGAGCGATAATTTATCTCTTTTTCAGTCTCATCCAGACTATTTTACGAAAAAGGAACTGAGAGAGTTCTCTTTTAAGTGTTTTTCTAGACTCTATAATCTTGAAAAACCTTCGATTTTTATATCTCTGGACTCGTTAAACAAACATTGATAGACCCATAATGGGACCGAACCACTCCTTCTCAGGGTTCATTAAACATACTCTGAAGGACTTATCCAAAGGATAAGCTTATATCAACAAGCATATGTTATCCTCCTCAAGATTGCATAAAAATAAAGAGTTACTCGCCAGAAATGGTGGGGGGAGATTTGGGAAAGGGATATGTTTTCATCTTCGTATTGATTGGCAGTAAGTGTCACTCTTGAACATGACACCCCCTATTCATCATTTGAATCCAGTTTGGGAAATCCATTTGCCTCTCATTCGATTTGCTACAAGGTCATTCCCTGTGTCGTCTTTGAGTCAATGCTGCCAAATCATTGGTCGTGTCAATCATATGTTCAAGAGAAGTCCATCTGAAACCTATAATGAGTTGGTCATCTACAGTTATCCATTCTCTTCGTGTCGGCCTTCCCTGTGTCCAGTTCAATTTACATCATACTATGTTTCACCTTCAAAATCTGTTACTCATTTCGTGTCATTTGATGGGGGATACATCAAGGCCCTCCTGTGACAAGTTTTGTTCCGTCGACTTCAGCTCATTATCTGGAATCAAGACTTAGAAATTATTTGGTACCTTGGAACTTGCATGCCTCAATGGCAGGTTTCCTCACTTTCGACAGTGGGTTTACATCATTGACCCCTGATCGAAATATTTCGTCGAATGTTCGACTTAAAATCATTCATTCACACTCGATGGATTGTACTAGAGTACCTTGGGAGTCATTGACATCATTGGTGATTTCCCTCGCACTTGTTAACGGTTTCATTAATGACTGGTAATCAAGTGGTTTCCGCCATGTTCGAATTCAACACATGTAATCACATGGTTAGATTTGTACTTTGGACGACGAGATTGAAGACCCTGGATATCATCTCTTTTTTCTAGGTTGCAATGGAGTTTGTATAATTTGCAACACATAGATCCACTATGTATGTCTCGTGGCTATGTCGTCTTAAGTTGAAATTTCTCGCATAGATCCACAGTGTATTCCTGGTGGCTATGCTATATTTTGACGGCATGGATCCACAGTGTATGATTGGTGACCATGAACCATGTCTACAATCTCATCATTTTGTGATATAAGTATGGCAATGCCTACCTCAGAATTAATATATATGATATTCTGCAGATGCTTGGTTGTTCACGGGTTTCCGATTAGATGTGCTCCTGGTTTCCGACACACACATGCAGCTTACAAAGTCTTTCGGCTGTCACTGGTTCCAACCTTATACTTTGGGGGGAATTCTGTTACCCATGATTTTGGTCGTCATGATGATGTATTGATGATGGTGTACTCAGGCTCTTCATAAGAACTTTCTCCTGAGAAAATTTACTTTCATCTCTTCTTAGAAAACTCATTTTTGAAGAAGGTTCGCAGGTTGCTAATACATTTGGGTGCGAGAATGACCCATTTTTATAGGATTCTTTAAGCCAGGGTGCAAACTTCTCGCACTGTGTTGAATAGTTAGGGTGCGAACTCTTCCTAAAGCATAGAAAAAGATGAATTCTCGATGCTTCTAGAAGGTAATCTTCTAGAAGAATGGGTTGGCATTGGAATGGTTATCTTTGTACTGGATTCCCTGATATTTTGAGATCATTCTTATCCAAGTAACTATCTCATTCTCTCCTATATATTGAGGAAATTCTCATGGAAAAGGTTAAGCAAGATTCATTGGAGAATTGGTGAAAGAATTGTGTGAAGGAATTAGCTTGAATAATAGCTCGGAGACTCTAGCAAGTCTATCAAGAGGATTTGATCTTCTTCATGCAAGGATTGAGCAAGTGTGTGTGTGTTGGAGCCAAGAGCCATCGAAAGGAAGCTTGCGACATCAAGGCTATAAGGTTGTAATCTTTACTTTCAATTAATATGATACAGTGGCATGTCCCTTTCCCATAAAGCTATTCTCACTTTATTGTGTAATTCCTTGATCATACACATAAGTTGACTATTGAATATATTGTGCTATATTCACTTTGGTTGGTTTGTGTTGTCTTGGTCTTGACCTCATGAGAGCACCGGAGCGAAGCGGGAGCAATAGAGACCCTAGGAAGCGATATAAAGGTATGTTACTTGTTCCTTCCTATTAGTTAATTCAATGGTCAAAACTTAGGGAAAGAGTCATGTCCTGTCCTATTTTGTTCTAGATCCAGGTGGATCTAGGGAGATCTGTTAGTGTCCGCACCTACCGATTAGTCCGATAACATGCACAAAGTTTCTTCTTCCTCAGTTCCTAGCAATCACAGTTTCAAGTCCCGACAATGGAACTATTTTTTGGCATAGGGGCAGACCCAGGGTTCAACACTACAAGAGTGCACCAAAAAAACCCTAACTACCATCCCTTTCGGCAACACCTGTGAAGCAAATGAATTCTCACCCGAGGTAGAGGCAGGGGTGGTTGCAGGACTCAAGTTTCTACAACCTTAGCTGGGACACAAATATATGATTAAATAGCTTACAGAGTACTTACCATTGATCATTCATCAATATTCAACCCTTATTATACTTCGCAAAAAGCACAAAGCATCGCAATATTCACTTATATCTAAGGTATTTCATCACTTAGAAATAGTAAAACAGATCAAATTGATTATATCAGCACTAATCATCCTCATACACATCATATCTACTATTCATACACATCTAATAAGCACAAAGCATAAGTAAATCTATCTAAACATGTCATAGCACTTAGCAAGAGAGGGACAACACATGTAAGCAACAACACAAAGTAGGACACACAGATTTACATGGTTCACCCCCACCCTGCGGCTATGTCCACCAAATATTTTTCTTTATTATCTCATTCAAGTAGTTACAACACTGAGCCTCAACAATCCTTACTCTGTATAGGACAAAAGATCTGTGCAGCTCACTAGATCCTTCTTCCTTGTGCTTTAGCACAAAGCCTTTCCCAACCTCCTACAACAGCTTGCACTTAGCCCTACAAGCCTCTTATAATCATGCACAAAGCTTTTACAATCCACATCCAATCACATAGATCTAATTACTAGCACTAAGCCATCCCCCCTTACATTTTCTTAGTATCTATTTATAGATTACAAAAGTGGGCCTAAGCGTGGTTAAACCCATGGGCCGACATCCCTTTCCCATTACATTAACCCAAAACCCTAAAAGAGGCCCAAAGTGGGCCGAGATCCCGTGATCTCTACTTCGCCTAGCACTCCATCTTTGACAAGCTGTCGAAGTCCCACAAATGGTCAAATATGACCAAGTGTTCCTCAAAACTTGGTCAAGGGCCAACAACCAACTATGCCATTTTTCATTCCTGACCAATAAAAACAATTTCTTAGTGGTTGTGATCATTTACTGATAACTAGGATGACCAGTGTAGGGTATTTTATGTAGTTAATCCATGGTGAAACTCTTCAATTCATCACAATTTGGGATATACAAATGACCTTTGTAGGTTAACAATCCATCATTCAACAATTTATAGCCATCATATTTCATTTCTATGCGTTCTTGTTCTAGACATGTCTTTATAGTTCTAAAAAAATCATTTGTTTCTTGTGCACTCTTGACTCTTGTCTTGATGTCTAATTCACAGGTTCTTATAGATACCAAGTGAATCACTTTAATGATTCTACTGAGGGAATCAGGTATTCTATTTTCTTTTCCCTTGATGTGTTTGATTTCAAGGTCAAATTCACTAAGGAGAGCCATCCATATAGCTTGTCTAGCATTTAATGGGTTGGTCAAACAAATACCTCAGTCCACTATGGTATGTCATGAGTACAAATTGTATTCCTAGGAGATAATGTCTCCACATTTTTAAGGCATGTACTATGGTAGATAATTCTAATTCATGGGTCACATAATGCATTTCATGTTTATTCAATTTCTTGGATTCATAACAGATTACATGCCCTTCTTGCATGAGGACTCATGCAAGTCCTTCTTTCCATGGATTTGTGCACACAAGGAAATCCTTTTCTAGGTCTCCAATATTCAACACAGGTGCATTGGTCAATAAATGTTTCATCTACTGAAAACTCTCTTCACACTTGACCCCCTTTTTCTAAAGGGAGGTGATTGGATAACCAATCTTGGGAAACCCATTTATGAACCTTATATAGTACCCTTCTAGGCCCATAAAGGATATGATATTAGTTACATATTTTGGTGTAGGATAATCCATAATATCTTTGATATTGTCGGGATCAAATGGTACTCCTTAATGATGACATGGCCTAAGTAATGGAATTGTTTTTGGATAAAGTCACACTTACTAAACTTTACATAAAGATTGTGTTCTCTCAGCACTTGAAGCACTAACTTGACGTGTTATTCATGTTCTTACATTCTCTTAGAATGTATTAGGATATCATCAATGAAAACTAACACAAATATGTCCACAAACTTGTTGATTACACTATTCATCAAGCACATGAAGGTGGTTGTTTCATTGGTAATCTCAAATGGAACCACCACAAATTCATAGTTCCCATACATTTTCCTAAAGGATTTTTTGTGGATTTATTCATCCTTAATATGGACCTGATGGTATCTAGACCTCAAGTCAAAATTGGAGAAAATTGTAGCACCCCTTAACTGGTAAAATAAGTAATCAATTCTTGACAAGGGATACTTATTCTTGATTCTCAATTTGTTGAGTTGTCTATATTATATGCACAATCTGAGTGTGCCATCCTTCTTCTTCAAAAACATGGCTAGTTCTCCCCAAGGAGACACACTAGGTCAATTATAACTCTTTTCCAACATCTCCTTTATTTGTAATTTGAGCTCAACTAGCTCTGGGGTACTCATCCTATAAGTTGATCTAGACATTGGCATCGCTCCAGGTACAATTTCTATTGAGAAATCAATCTCTCTTCTTGTATGTAGACCAAGTACCTCTTCAAGAAACACATATCTATGTTTTATCAATATAGGATGGTCCTCAAGGCTTGGTTTATGGTCCTCAACAAAGTTTAGTACTTGCATTGCATATAAAGGGCATCCTTTTCTGCAATAGTTTTTCACTTGAAGACATGATATTTGTCTCACTGAGAAAGGATTTCGAATTCCTTGTAGGGTCTGTTAACTCCCAAAATAGCACCGTCATTTTGGTCAGGTTTCATGGTGGATAGCATGGCTATTGATAGTTTCCTCAATTCATTGTTGAGTCTTTTTAGATGCAAAACTTAAGTTTTGGTTTTGACCCATAAAGTCTTCTTTTCAAAATTTTCATTTTACACTTTCATCAGCTAACGTGTGTCCAAAAGTTGAGCGTGCACTGTTGAAAGTGCATGCTTTCTGCAGCTAAGGAACAATTTTTCAAAGGTCATGCGCTGTTGAAAGTGCATGCTTTCCACAGCTAAGGAGTGCTTTTTATAAAGAGGCGCGCTGAGGAAAGTCAATATTATCAACAACTAACAGAGGCTGTACTCCTGGGTTGGCAACATCAAATCAAATCTTTGGTTCCATATCAGACATTGTTCACAAAAGACCGTTTAGAGTTTTGAATTGCAAATGGAAAGAATGATACTCAAACTTGCAGGGAACTTTTCAATCCCTTCCCAAGATCCAAATGAAGATATGAAAATGCCATTGGATAGCTTATATTCTCTAGATGACGATCGACTATTCATACATGAAAAATGGATTTTTTATGACCGAGAAATTCGATTTTGAAAATCTGCCCGCTTTCAACAGCGCAAATCGATATTTTATGACCAGTTAGCTGTTGAAAGTTGCGCCTTTCAACAGCTAAGGAGCAGATTTTCGGGTAAGTTAGCTGTTGAAAGCCTGTCATGGCCAGAATAACCCAATTTTCGCCCAGATCAGGATTTTTTGGGTTAGAATGGTTTGAAAAGGTTTCAAATAGATAGGTGGTGAATTATTAAGTCAAAATCTGAAGGCCATTCTTGGGGATGAAAGTCAAAAGGGAATTTTTGACTAGATTTGGTCATTTTCAAGAGAAAAATGATAGGGATTTTTGGCACACATCATCAAATTCGAATTCCATCTTTGGAGGATCAGATCAAAGAACCTTGGAAGGCTAGGCTACACTTCATCAACTTTCAACCAATGTTTGAAGACCAAAAGATAGAGGTTGACCTCATCTTGAGGATCTCTCCTTATCTTTTGTGAATTAGTTTTGACTTTCTATTTTTAGAATA
>ML803150.1:262802-296049 GCA_009831015.1 Picea engelmannii
TCAACTTTCAACCAATGTTTGAAGACCAAAAGATAGAGGTTGACCTCATCTTGAGGATCTCTCCTTATCTTTTGTGAATTAGTTTTGACTTTCTATTTTTAGAATATCAGATCCATTGTTTTAGGATCTGAAACTAATTGTAATAGGCTATAAAGCCAAAGACATTTGGAGTTCTAAGGGTTCGATTCTGGATAGAGAAATACTCTTTTTTGTACTCAGACGTTTTATGTTAATACAGATCACAGGTTCCTTTCTATTTTGATTGTCAGCTTTCCATCTTTTCTTCTGCATTATTATCTGTGTTGTCAAGCTTTGAATGATTGTTATCCCATTTTTTAGCTCATAGCTTGATAATGAGTCTCTTGATTGTCTCTTAGACCCTGCTTTGCACTGGTTTAGTTACAATTCGTTCTCCACCCACTTTAAAGCTACCTGTTGATTAATCAATCTTTGAGAGCACTGTCTATTTGTTTATCATTTTCATGTTTGAATGCTATAAGCTGTATTGAGTTGTCCCATTGATCCACATTCACAAAATACAAAAACATTCATTTCTTAAGTTACCAAGCACCTTTGGTCTGCAACCACAAAGGGTTTCTTGGAGTGATAACAGGGTCCTTATCACCCCTTCCTAATATTCACACTCTAATATTCTATTATAACAATCCAAATTGGATTTATGGGAATATAACCAATCCATGTTAATCAACATGCCATAAGATCCTAAAGGAAGTATGTTTAGGGTTGCTTGGGTAGACAACCCATTCATAATGAATTGGGATGCTAGTATGAACTTTCTTATCTTCCTCTTTGTTCAAGTGGACAATTGAAATGACCATGGTTTAGTATGTTTCACTTACTGTAATTTACATTTCTCAACAGTTTGAGGGGAATCATAGCTCAAATTATAACTAGGGTCAATTATAATACAAACAAGATGGTTGGTAATCATACATTCCATTTCCATCACTAAGACTTGGTGGTCTACTTGTCTATTTTCCAAGGATACATGAATCTTTGGCATGCTCTTGGACACATCATTAACTTTGGAAGCCTCCTGAACATTGTAGACTCTCCTATTGTTTGGTTGTCTATGAGGGTATTCCCTCAATATATTTTCTTCTCCACATCCCAAACATTTCAATGGTTCTCTCTTGGTAGTTTCAGTCCTTCTTGGGGATGATCCAATGGTTTTATTTCCACTTTGATATGGAAAGTTATGTTGATTCGCAGTCCTAGTGGGAAATATCGTCTTAGAATTCTTCCCATAATTCTTAAAATTTGAGGGTTTAACCCCCTTCTTCTTGAATCCTAGTTTACCTTTGTTCTTCCAATCCTTGGGGTATTATGCCTTGTGGTTGAATTTATCATAGAAGTACGTAGCCTTTCAAATAGCATATCATAAGGTCTTAGGTTCATCAAAATCAATTCAGTTGCTAAAGGATTGAGGAAACCCACTGAGGAATAATTGCATCTTCGTATTTTCTTCCTTTATATAGGGCACATACCTCAACAACTCCAAAAACTTGTTGATATATTAATCTATGGTGAGTTGTCCTAGTTTGAGTTCATAGAACGCCTTAGTCTTTTCATCATAGTACCTTTCATACAACTAATTTTTCTTGAAGTATTTTTTTAATTTTCCCCAAGATATCTCCTTCTCATGGATTCCCTTCACATTTATAAGGTCCTCCCACCATATAGACGTCTTTCCATTCAAATTAAATATGGTTATTCGAGCCTTCAATTTTCAGAATATTCATGAGCTCTAAAGTACTTCTTTAGACCAAATGTCTAATCTTCTGCTTCTTCCCCCTTTTTTATTTCCCCATCAAAAGTGGGTGTTTTTTCTTTATCAAATTATTTAGGTTCACCACCCTTGGAGTGCTTCCACCTCTCTCTTTTCTTCTAAGGATGTGAACTAGTCTCACTACTAGACAATTCCTTGGAGCTTTCTGCTCCTTCACTAGAGGATTCTTCAAATGATTCTTTGGATTTAGCATGCCTTTTAGCTCCATGTTGGGTATTATTGGGAGTTATTATTTTTACATTGCTCCTTTCAGGACCATACTTTTGTATCTCAGGTAGACTCCGAGTTTTCTCATGCTGATGTTTGTCCACATTATTGGCTACTGGTCCATGTTGCAACTACCTCTATATATATGACAGGATTTTCATAAATACTATATTTATTTCAGTTTTATTTTCTTGTTCTTTCATAAGCCTCTCATTATCAACCTTAAATATTTGTATTTATTCCATGATACTTCTTACAATTTCATTCAATTCTGGAGGGGTTTCTACAACTCTCCTTTTATCAGACTCTTCTTCTCTATTATGGGAGCCTTCTCCCATTTCATGATAGGTCACCATCATTTATGCTTATGTCTCTTCCTATGATCCAGATTTTATGAGTAGAATGAAATGAATACAGATTATTATCAAAATATGCTCGACATAGAATAACAGATATACAGTAAAAATGGTTTTTATTCAATAAGGAAATAAGTTGAAACTGTAAAATGCAATGGAAAACAAGCTTCCTAGAATGGTGGTGGATTATCTCTGAGAAGATATGTGACGGTTGCACTTATTCACAAGAATATGATTATAGTGAGGCTCTAAAGGAATTTTTACAATAAATAGAAATGTCAAAAACCCTAGAAATCCAAAAACCTAACCCTAGGAGATGAAGCGCCAAAAGTCATGTGGGCCCATTTGGGTAAGATAGTACATCAACTTCCCAAGGTTGTAACTTTTGCATATGATATTCATTTCAGGTGCACGATATCCCATGAGAAATGTCTATCCAAGGACTACACATGTTGTCATCAGACTCTGATTCTATCTACATTTAATTGTGGCGAGCCCTAAAAACGTTGTTTAGGGCCTCAAAATGGCCCCGAAAGTCAGGGACCCGAAAACTAGGAAACAACTACCAAACTAGAAAACTACCAAAATGAGCCAGTTAGAATAGGTGGGAGGCCACTGGAATCCATCTAGATCATCCTGGAAATCCACTGACTGGTTAATTGTTGATAATTAACATTATATGTTAGTTACTTATCCATTAGATCATGGAAACTGTATAAAATAAAATTCTATAAGATGAATTCAACATTATGATTTAGCATATAACAACAACTTACAATTCATATTTAAACATGTAAAAACAACATAATGTCTCATCCCTCTTTTCAGTAACAAAATCTAAATAATCTCTCATGGATAGTGATGCAGGTGCATCATCAATATTGAGCTTTATTTGTTATTTGTTTACCCACTGAAGAGTTCATTAAATTTCAAATGGTAGTTAAAATAGTGACTCGGGGACTGTTAGATCAAAAGATAAATCAATATCCACCATTGGATCATGGCACTCCTGATCAAATCATTGACAAGGTAATATATAATCGTTATCGTTGATCATGATTGGATCAATGATCCACATCTTTGTGCATTGTAGAAATAAATGTGGATCGCATGTAAGGATTGACAATTCAGATCAAAGGAACACACTTAAGTTACACATGATTTTTTTTATTAAGGTTGGTTGTCATTGATGTCAACCATTGAAGAAATTCTGGTAGCAAATTTTGATAGCACAAAGGTTTGGGTAATGGACCCAAGTTTGTTTGATGTAAATATGACTCATTATTGTCTTTTCATGGTTGATAAGAAGTAGAAATGGATGAACTCCAAAGTGGTCCCCTTATGGTGAAATCCCTCATGGGAAGACGCTTTGCAGATTGAGTTATCCTAGAAGTGTGGTTAGAGAACCCATGATTAATTGTGGAATACTGAGATGAAGGTCAGTGAACTTGTCAATGAAACTATCTTATATGGATAGTGCTTGTCATTCCATTTTTTGTGGTATGAGGAATGTCACATAACTCCTAATGGTTAGAGAGTTATGGCCATGTGAAGTTGGAGGACCCTCATGAGTCATATAGAAGCCCCTACAAGTCTAAGTTTTTGGAAAAGAAATTATTTAAATAATAAAGTAAATGGAGAACTCCCTACAATAAGGAAAGAGTAATACTACATGATAGTATAAATAAGAGGCAAATCTCTCTCATTTAATCACACTTGAATGCATTGAATATATTTTGTTGTGTGAGGATTATTGCAAGTACTCATTGATACATATGAAGTTGTGAAATTCTGAGGTAGTACGAAGGGTTGACAATGAAATTCTTGGAATTATAGTGAATACTAAAAAACCCTATTTTCTGAGGCATACATGGGCTGACAGTGTACTAGGGTGCGTACATACTAAGGTGTATGTAGGTTGATAGTGTATTAGCGTGCGTATGTATGTGGTCTAGCAGTGTATTAGGGTGCGTACATGTTGGTAAAGCCATGGAAACTTGAGAATATGAAGATGCAGAGGGTCTAGATTCTGAGATCAAGCTCCCAAGAAGGTCTACAGTGCTCAGATACATCAGATATATCCATTGGTTCAAAAGGTGTGTCTTATTTCTATGAATAGTTGGATTTTTGTGTATGCATGAGAAATGGTTATGGAAATTTGAGGATTCTCCCTAGAAAGACTAGTGGATGCATGGGATCTTCTGTATAAGTTAGATCTATAGAAATACATTGTCGGTATATTTATAATTGATACTTCTTGTTGAGGCACATCCTGTATTTCTTGGCATATGGCTAAGGGATTTTGTGGTATATGGTTGAGAGATTGTATTGGTTAATGTATTGAGAGGATGAATATCAGAAAGGGTTTGATGACTAGATCATGTGAGGGTTATTAAAATTGTTCATGATTACACACACCTATATGACACATGACTAGAGAGAGATATATATGCTTTGGGTAAAGGTTATGTATGAGGATGCATGCACAGGGTACAGATACAGTATGGATACAGTGACATGCTACAAATCTATGTGAAAGAAGTTACATAGGGTCAGAAGTTTTCAAGAAAAGGAAACCCTAGTTTTCAGAAGGCATACACAGGCTGCATAACAATCTGGTCACGTACATACGTGGGTTGCATAACAGATAGAGAGCATACATACACGTGCTGCAACACTATAGGTCATGTACCTGTCGTATTTTTTTGATACATGTTCAACTCAGGTACAGATTGATTACATGGAAATTGTATAGGTTGGATGTAGGTCAATGGTACAGGTTGATACAATTGTACAGTGGTATATATCACATTGATAGTGTGACAGTGGTTTCATCATTCTAATTATATATCAGGCTGGTTGGACATGGAAAGGATAGGTGGTTGTAGCCACCTTCCAGTTATAGTCGAAGAACTTAGGGGGTTGTAGCCTCCTTCTGGTTGTATCCAAAGAATTGGGGAGTTGGAGCTTCCCTCAGGTTGTAGCCTGAGAAACTAGGGTATTGGAGTCTCCTTCCAGTTGCAACTGGAAAACATAGGAATTTGGTGCTTCCAATGAATGTAATTCTTCAAGACACATAAGAAAAAACATTTTGTGGTTTTCTCCCGCTTTGGTTTTCCACGTAAAACATTGGTGTACTATGTATGTGTATGATTGTTCATTTTTTCATTGCTTATTTACTCTACAGTTATTGTATGATAATGCTACATTGATATAACACTTGAATTATATGGTTAAAAATGATTAAATTTCTCTATTACTAATTCACCGCCCCCTCTCAGTAATCCAACAATTAGTATCAGAGAAGGTTCCTTCAGAAATTAGTTTAACCATTGAAAGGTAGATCATGGAGAGCAACAACTTTTATAAAAATGGAATACCACAGTTTGATGGAAAGAAGTATGCATTTTGGAGAATAAGGATGAAGACATATATACAAGAACAAGGATTTGAAATTTGACAATAAATTGTAGATGGATACACAGTACCAACAATTCCGCCAACAAATGACAAAGCAGTGAAACTCAGTTAGAATAATTCCAAAGCCACAAATGCACTTCTGAATGGTCTTGGTGAAACGGTATTCACCAAAGTTGCACATTGTAAATCCGCTAAAGAGATTTGGGACAAACTTTGAAATATTTATGAAGGATATTCAAAAGTCAAAGCAACAAAGCTTCAAACTTATAGAGGTCAGTTCAAAAAACTAAATATGAAGGAAGATGAGAATATTGCAGCTTAATTCTTACAATTCGATGAAACAGTAAATGCAATCATGGTATTGGGAGAAGAAATTCAAGAATCTGTAATTGTTCAAAAGGTACTAAGATCTCTTCCTATGAGATTTGACCCTAATATATCAGCAATAGAAGAAAGGTAAGATCTAAACTCAATAAGAATGGACGAACTACATGGAATCTTCATAGCATATGAAATGAGAACTGAACAGGAAAATGCAGATGTAAAAGAAGCATCCAAAAGATCAAAGAAAAAGGGAAAGAAATAATAAAAAGAACATATCAGCAATAGTGACGTCTTGGAAGATGATGAAGAAGTGGCCAACTTTGTCAAAAGACTGAACAAGGGAACCAACGGTAGGTATAGTGGTAAGTTTCCTTTAATTTTTTTTAATTTTGATGGTATTGATCATTTTGCTAACAAATTTCCTCATAAGAAAAAGAGAAATGATGAAGGTTACTCAAAAAGAAAACAAACATATAAATGAAAAAGAACCACAAAGAAAGTTTTCAAGAAAATCTAATGCACCAAATAAGACATATCATCATCAGATGAAGATGAAGTCAGTGACAGTGAGACTAAAAGAGTTCTATTCATGGCAGTAGAAGACTCTGATAAATAAGAATTTGAAGAAGAATATGAAGAATTTGAAGAAGAATATGAAGAATTCAAAGAATAAATTGAAGAGGTAGAATTTGACTACTGAGAGGAATTGTTGAGTGCAATAGAATTTATCAGAAAAGATAAGAGGAAAAACAAGAAGCTACAAGTGAAACTAGAAAAGAAAGAAGACCCTCGGGAATTAGAACAAATGATCAAAAATTTGAAGGTTCAAATTGAAGAAGATAAAAGAATTGAAGAAGAACTCAAAGAATAGCTTGAAGGAAGAGACAGGATCATTGAAAATTTGGAAGAAAAGATTTTCACATTAACAAAGGATCTTCAAAAGAAAAATATGCAGAATAGCTCAAAATTTTTGAATGAAATTATTAGTCGTCAAAGGCCTAATCATGACAAGTCTAGACTTGGATACAATCAGACAGAAAAGGGATCAAGATTGAAAACAACAAAACAAGAAACCTATCCAAAAATCTATGCAGAAACAATCAAAGGGGATAGGAAGGTCTATAGAGAAAATTATAGGGGAACTCCTCCACCGAGAAGATTTAGATTTTAGAATCAACAACCGACAAAAACAGATAGGTCTCAGGAAAAAGAAGGATTCATAAGAGCACCTTCTTTGAGAATATCTTCAACTCCCAGGTATCAAACTATATTTTTTGTTTTATGTTATGCATGTAATAATTTTGGACATAAAGCTGTGAATTGCAGAGCTAACAATAAGAACATAAACAACTTTGAAAGTCATACACAAAAGGGTCATCTAAGAAGGCCTAGTGAAACACAAAGAAGAAGTTGCAATAGGTTTGAATCATTAAGAATCAAAGTGGAATTCTACAAGTGTAACAACTTTGGGCACATGGCCAAAGATTACAGAATGACAATCCCTCCTAGAGAACCACAAAATAACAACAACAATCACAAACAAGAACCTTAGAAAAGAACATGGATAAGAAAGAAGAATCAGTACAACAATGAAGAATGCACACTCTCTCTACAAGCTAAGTAGAATAAATGTGGTTGGTATGTTGATAGTGGCTTTTCAAAACACATGATAGGTGATAGAGACAAGTTTCTTACATTAAGAAAGGAAAGATATGGATCATTCTCCTTTAGAAATGATGATTCAGATAAAATCATTGGAAAAGGCATAGTCAAAATTGGGAACATGAATACAAAGGAAGAAAATGTTCTACTAGTAGAAGATATGAAACATAATCTTTTAAGTGTGATTCAAATGTGTGACCAAGTTCATAAAGTTACTTTCGATTCACAAAAGTGCGAGATAAGAAAATAAGGTTCAAAAAAATTGATTTCTATAGCTAGGAGAACTTCAAGCAACATATATGTGTTAAGTAAATTTGGAAATGAAAAGTGTTTTCTAGGAAAGGAAGATGAAAGTTGGCTATGGAATAGAAGAATGGATCACACACATTTTGATAACCTTGTCAAAGTCAACAAAAGATAAGCATTCATAGAAATTCCCCAGATCACGAAACCAACCAAAACTTTATGCAAGCATTGTCAACAAGGAAAGAAAACAAATACCAAGTTCAAATCAAAGGAATATTCAACGACAAGACCACTAGAAATTGTGCATACTGATCTAGTTGTACCAACTGCAACAAAGGGTTTAAAAGGTGACAAATACTTTATATTATTATTTTATGATTATATAATAATGACTGTTGTTTTCTTTCTGTTGGACCTTGACCAAGTTTTGGTAATTTGGTCATGATGAACTATTTTGGAACTTCACTAGCCTATCAAAGGAGGAGCGCAAGACAAAGCGGATATCATGGGATCTCGACCCCCTTTTTGGGCCCCTTTTTGGGTTTTTGGGAATATGAAATGGGAAGGGGATGTCGGCCCATGGGTTTACCCATGTTTAGGCCTATTTTGTATGTATATATAGATGTTTAGGCCATATAGAGAAGTAGTGGATGATATATCTATGTGATGCAGGCTAAGTGCCAAGAGTTGGATCTGTGTGATCAAGGCTTTGTGCATTCTTTGTAAGACTTTTAGAGCTGAGTGCAAGTCCCTGTGTGACATGATAGGAGGCTTAGTGTTGTAACGCAAGGAAGAAGGATCTAGTGAGCTGCGCAGATCTTTTGTCCTATGTGAAGTAAGGTTTTTGAGGCTCTATGCTTGTAACAGATTGACTGAAGACTATAAATAAGAAGAATTGGTGGATGTAGCCCCAGGAGAGGGGTGAACCATGTAAATCTTGTGTTATGGTGATTTGTGCTTGTCTTAATGAGTTTATGTCTTCTTTTTCTAAAGTGCTTTGATGTTGTTGGATAGATCTACTTGCTTTGTGCTTATTATATGTGGGAATTCTAGATCTGATCTACATGGCTGTGTTTAGTGCTTAATTTGATTTGGTTACCTATGTTAAGTGCTTGGATATAGTAGGTTAATGTGAATACTGCGAGGCTCTGTTTTATCAGTGAAGTAGATAATGATTGTATATTAAGGAACCGAAGGTGCTAATTGATTTATTAAAGTGTTATAATCACAGATCCATG
The DNA here is from genome assembly GCA_009831015.1 of Picea engelmannii. Lineage (NCBI taxonomy): Eukaryota > Viridiplantae > Streptophyta > Pinopsida > Pinales > Pinaceae > Picea > Picea engelmannii. The sequence goes on from ML803150.1 coordinate 272,066, forward strand.
TCCTAGCTAAGGTTGCAGACACCTAAGTCTTGCAACCACCCCTGCCTCTACCTCGGGTGAGACTTCATCTACTTCGCAGGTGTTGCTGAAATGGTCGGTAGTTAGGTTTTTTTTGGTGCGTTTTTGTAGCGTTGAACCTTGGGTCTGCCCCTGTGCCAACAAATGGTTACGTTGTCAGGACCTGAAACTGTGATTGTTGGGAACTGAGAAAGAAGAAGCTTTGTTAAAAGATCCATCCTGAAACTATGAAATCTCTGTGCGTAGATCTATTTCCCTAGTGCGCAATATTCTACTTGACTTATAAATCTTTGTTCTAAAGAAAGAAGGTCAGATCTGAAAGAAATAAGCCCGATCTGAAGAAAAGAAGATCAAATCTAAAGGAAAAAAGAAATATTTGAATGCTTGGCACTTTAATAAAGGTAAAAGTAACAATTTATTATTAAAAGAGGTAAGATTTGAAAGCTTTGTGCTGTGTAAAAGTAATATAAGTGAAAATTTTCATTTCTAGAGTATGGATATAGGTATGATTGATATATTATGTCCTAACTTAAAAACTAGGGTACTAATAGATGAAATAAGGTTTGATATGAATAGATCTTATAAGAATCATGAAATATATGTTATACCTATGCATAGAAAAGATGTTTGGACTAACAAATGGATGCAAGATCCTAGAAAGAAATTGTTGCAGGTTAGCTCATATGATCCTAGCGCGTAGTACAAGAGAGGTTGGGGATAATTTAAAAGAAAGAGAGGATTGACCCTCTGTTATAGTTGCAGAAGACCAGGACATTGTGCTTCCCTAGAAGAAGACCTAGTTGTCTTTGTTGTAAGGCTCTGGAGCATGAAGTGTTGGATTGCCCCAGAATGATTGCTAAGCTTGAAATTATGAACATAAGATAAGAAAACCCTAAGCCAGATCTAGAAACAAAGGCTATAGAAGAACCCCAGAAAGAATCAGAAAAGGCATTACTATGATGAAAGGAACCTTGGATGACCATCAACATGTTATACTATTAGAGATTTTTAAAGACAAGGAGTGCCTTGAAGAAAGAATAGGCAACTTCAACATTGACTGTGTTCTAGATGAGGACACACAAGTGAATATCATGACAAAAAGAACTTGGGAAGCTATAGGAAGGCCTTCTACAATCCATTCATTAGGAGGAATAGGACTATTCAAAGGAAATTTTGTAAACTTATGTGGGAAGCTCACTCAGATACCTATGAACGTTAATGGAACTTCGACAGAGGAAGATTTTGAGATTATTAAGTTTATTGAAGACAGCGCCCCATTTACCATGTTAATAGGAAAACCTTGGATTGATAGAGCTCAATCGAGACGAAAGGAAGAAGAATAAGCCTCAGAGAAAAATAAACAAGACTTAAAAGATTTCATGGCTAGAAGGATCGCTCAATTAATTGAAGAACAAGAAAACAGATCGAAGCTAGTTGTCACTAGAAACATTGATGTCGAAGCTGCAAGAACATTAGGAGACCCACAAAAGTATGAATTACTTACTCCAGATAAAGAAGAGGTATTACCCCTAAATCCTAGGAAAGAATCTCAACAACACACAGTGACTATGTTAAAACACGATAAGAATCAAAATGGAAAAGAGACTATCGAGACGAAGCTCACTGGAAAGAAGGATAGAAATCTAAGTAAGAAGAGGTCTAAGATTGAAAAGTTACAGAAGATTCTAGAGAGAACTTCGTAGAAATAAAATTTGCATAATTGGAGCTTCGTTGAGATATCAGAATAGCGACACATGGCACTTTGCCATGATGAAGCAATATAGTCGTTGGGGCCGATATATCCATTCGACTTCCTCTCTGAATGGACAGAAAATAAATAAAGGTTCATCATCATACCATTGGACCATGCCATAATGGATCAAAAAAGATTTAATAGGGGATATAACCATTGCACACGAGCCATTGCTAAGTTGCCTACTTATCCCTTTGCACCATGCACAGAGAACACTTTTGCTAATTGAGAATTTGAAGCCCGTAGACTAAATGAATTGCATACAGTGATCATTGTGCCCTTGTTATTATTCTAGTGTAGTGTCTATGTCCAGTGTGACCCTGATAATTTTAATCCCGAGCGTGTATGTTCGACGAGCTCACCACAGTTGAAGAATCAGTGACAAAATCTCTCCTCAACTTGATGACATAGAGAGTCATGTCGAAAAAAGGAGTGCGCTTCACTCTGTGATAGTCATTGAAGTAAAGGTTGAAGAACAAGTTCCACAATAGGTGGCATAACTCAAATATGTAATCCAAAAGCTCCAGCAGTGCATAACAGACTTGGAGCTCCGCACTATTCCCAAGACCCCTCAAGATGTACGAGACCAAAGGGAATCCACTACCCGCAATGCAGTTGACAGATTAAAATCTCTTGCCTTAGAGTGCAAGAAGATGAGTAACTGGAGCACTCAAACATGTGAAAACATCATTTAGAATCCTGAGTTACAGGCATTAGAGTCGCAACTCCCAGAAGCGAAGCAATACGTAGATACACTACAGGCACAACTGAAGGCCCTGTCAGCTGTGGACAGAAGGAATAGGTCTCATGAACAATGTACAACTTAGCAGTAGATCCATATGCTTCAAAGCAAAGTGATGGAAGTCACTCAACGACTTCAACCTGTGCAAGGTAAGGCATGTATGTTGTTTATAGAGGTTGAGAGACAAGGAGAAGAGCTAGAAAATGTCATCCTCACATCAGAACAGTGCCTAGAAGGACCAATGAACAATGTAGTGATTCAAGAGTTCACTGAACAAGAGGCCACAATAAAGAATCTCGAGCCAATATCGAGGCGTTCGAGGCAGAATTTATTAGACCAGAGTGAATCAGGATGAGTCACAGGTGAGTGTTGGGGGCATGTTGGCCCTTGACCAAGTTTTGGTAATTTCTTGGTTATGATGACCTATTTTGGAACTTTGACAGCCTATCGAAGGAGGAGTGAAAAACGAAGCGAAGATCATGAGATCTTGGCCCCCTTTTTGGGTTTTTGGGAATATGTAACAGGAAGGGGATGTCGGCCCATGGGTTTACCCATGTTTAGGCCTATTTTGTATGTATATATAGATGTCTAGTCCATATAGAGAAGTAGTGGATGATATATCTATGTGATGAAAGCTAAATGCCAAGAGTTGGATCTATGTGTTCAAGGCCTTGTGCATTCTATGTAAGACTTGTAGAGTTGAGTGCAAGTCCCTGTGCGACATCATAGGAGGCTTTGTTGGTTCATTTTTGTAGTGTTGAACCCCGGGTCTACCCCTGTGCCAACACTTTCTCAAGAATAAGTCAGAAGCTTTTGAAAACTTCAAATATCTACAAGGAAATGGTTGAAAATGAAATGAATTCAAAAATCAAATTCTTGAGATATGATCATGGAGGCGAATTCACTTCAAAGTAATTTATGGACTACTGCAGTAGTCATGGAATACAAAGGAAATTCTATGTTTCTAGGACACCTCAACCTAATGGAGTTGTTGAAAGAAAGAACATGATAGTATAGGAAATGACTCAAACAATGCTAATGGATTCCAAGTTGACAGATATTTTTTGGACACAGGAAGTGCATACAAAAATTCACATTCAAAACAGAGTAATTCTCAGAAACAAAACTGACAAAAATCCCTACGAGCGATGGAAAGGAAGACTAGAAAATGTGAAGCACTTCAGATTTTTTGGAAGCAAATGCTACATCAAAAGAGAAGATGGCATAATGGGAAAGTTTGACTCTCGTGTGGACAAAGGAGTACTTGTTGGTTACACAAGTACAAGGAAATCATACAAGTGTTACAACTTGAGATTGAACAAAGTTGTGTAAAGCATCAACGTAACAATTGATGAAACATGTAGTTAAGAATTAAAGGAAGAAGAAAATGAATCAATGGAACAACTTTACGAAAAATAAATAGAAGATGAAAAAGAAGGGGAAGATGAAGAGGATATGGCAGAAGCAGAAGAGAAAGTTCAGAAAGTGCCTCCAAAGACACCTAGTAGACGAGTACATACGAATCATCCTTCAGATCAGATTATCAGAAACAAAGATGTAGGAGTTGAGACTAGAAGAAGAATGCACTCACCAGAACAAATGCACCTAGCACTCACATCTACAATTGAACCAACCTGTTTTGAAGAGGCCAACAAGGATGAATTTTGGAATAAGGCCATAGATGAAGAATTGGATCAAATAGAGAAAAATGACACTTGGGAATTGGTTCCAAGACCAAAGGATAAGAATTTGATCAGAACAAAGTGGGTATATAGAAATAAATTGAATGAATATGGATAGGTTACAAGGAACAAAGCTAGATTGGTATGTAAAGGATATGCATAGGTTAAAGGAATCAACTTTGAAAGACATTTTCCCCAGTTGCCAGAATGGAAGCAATCTGATTGCTTTTAGCTTATGCATGCTCCAAAAATATTAAAGTGTATCAGATGGACGTAAAATCAACTTTTGTGAATGGGGAACTTGGAGAAGAAGTCTACATTGAACAAACAGAAGGATTTCATTTGTCAGAGAATGGATATTATGTGTGTAAATTAAAGTAGGCCTTGTATGGTCTAAAACAAGCTCCTAGAGCATGGTACTCTAGATTGGATAAATATATACAACATGCAGGGTTTAGAAAAGGAAGTGCAGACAACAACCTCTACATTAAGGTAAGTTAACATACTATTTTATTAATTGAAGTTTATGTTGATGATATTATTTTTTATAGTGATGATGATAGGTTAAGCCAAAAATTTGCAAAGGATATGAATAATGAATTTGAAATGTCATTACTTGGATAACTATCCCTCTTTCTGGGACTTCGGATACATCAAAGAAACCAAGGAATTTTATTTCTGAAACCAAGTATATCAAAGAAATGCTAAAGAGGTTCATAATGGAATATTTCAAACCAGTTATCACTCCCATGCAAACCAGTTACAAGTTGAGAAAAGATGATGATTCAAAGTCTACATATCAGAGGCAATACAGGTCAATGATTGGTCTCCTATTATATGTGACATCATCTAGACCATATGTAATGCAAGCAGTTGGACAGGTGGCACGATTTCAAGCAGCACCAAAGGAATCACATGTATTAACAGTGAAGAGGATTTTTAGATATCTCAAAGTAACAGAAGAGTTTTCACTATGGTATCCAAAAGGAAAGGATCTATCACTTATTCTTTACACAGATGCAGATTGAGCAGGTTGTATTGATGACCGACGAAGCACCAATGGAGCAACATTCTACTTGGGTGATTGTTTAGTATCATGAATAAGTAAGAAACAATCATTAGTATATTTATCTACAACTGAGGTAGAGTATATTGCAACAACAACATGTTGTACACGGGTTCTTTGGATGAAAAAAACTCTGACAGATATACAGGTTGAATATGATGAGCCCATTCCAATATATTGTGATATTACAAGCGCCATCATTATCTCAAAGAAACTAGTGATGCACTCCAAGACGAAGCACATTCAAATCAAGTATCACTTTCTATGGGAACAAGTTGCAGAAAAGAACATCAGAATTGAGTATGTGGGAAAAAAAGAACAAGTGGAAGACATCTTTACAAAACCACTTCCATGGGAAGCCTTTGAGTATCTTCGCCAGAGAATCAAAGTTATTTCTACTCCAAAATGAATGATTTTGAATGCTTATCTTATATGTCTTATATGTACACAAGGAAGAACCATAAAGAGGACAGTTCAGTTAGGGGGAGCATCCCCAGATGGAAATATACCTTTTCCATTGATGACAAAGGGGGAGATATTTATCATATGCAGAGAATAGAGGCATGATTCCAGAGGGATAAACAGTCATAGAGATGCAAAGGAAAGAGGCATGGTTCTAGGGGGAGCATGAGTAATATGAATTCAGTATTGCATGACATGATTTCAATATTGCATCAGAGTGTTTCCATCAATGCCAAAGGGGGATATTGTTGATTAAGGATGGTTGTCATTGACGTCAACCCTTGAATAAATTCTGGTAGCACAAAGGTTTGGGTAATGGACCCAAGCTTTTTTATGTAAATATGACTCATTATTGTCTTTTCATGGTTTATAAGAAGTACAAATGTATGAAATCCAAAGTGGTCCCCTTATGGTGAAATCCCTCATGGGAATACGCTTTGTAGATTGAGTTATCCTAGAAGTATGGTTAGAGAAACCATGCTTAATTGTGGAATAATGAGATGATGGTTGGTGAATTTGTCAGTGAACTATATTATATGGATAGTTCTTATCATGCCATTTCTGATGGTATGTGTAACGTCACATAAATCCTCACGGTTAGAGAGTTATGGCCATGTGAAGTTGGAGGACCCTCATGAGTCATATAGAATCCCCTAAAAGTCAAAGTGTTTGCAAAATAAATTATTTAAATAGTAAAGTAAATGGAGAACTCCCTAAAATAATAAAAGTGTAATACTACATGATAGTATAAATAAGAGGCAAATCTCTCTCATTTAATCACACTTGAACACATTGAACATATTTTTTTGTGTGAGGCTTATTGCAAGCACTCATTGATACATCTGAAGTTGCAAAAGTATGAGGTAGTACGAAGGGTTGATGGTGAAATTCTCGGAATTACAGCGAATACTAAAAAAACCCTATTTTCAGAGGCGTACACGGGCTGACAGTGTATTAGGGTGCGTACATACAGAGGCGTACGTGGGTGGAGAGTGTATTAGGGTGCATATGTACGCAGGCTGGTAGTGTATTAGGGTGCATACATGTTGGTAAAGCCATGGAAACTTGAGAAGATGAAGATGCAGAGGTTCTAGATTCTGATATCAAGGTCCTAGGAAGGTCTAAAGTGCTCATTTATATCATATCAATCCATTGGCTCAAACTTTATGTCTTATTTCTATGAATAGTTAGATTTTGATGTATGCATGAGAAATGGTTATGGATATTTGAGTATTCTGCCTAGAAAGACTAGTGGTTGCATGGGATCTTCTATATAATTCAGATCTATAGAAATATAGTGCTGGTATATTTATCATTGATACTTCTTGTTGAGGGACATCTTGTTTTTCTTGGCATATGGCTAAGAGTTTTTGTGGTATATGGTTGAGAGCTTGTATTGGTTGATGTATTGAGAGGATGAATATCAGAACGGGTTTGATGACTAGATCATGTGGGGGTTATTATAATTGTTCATGATTACACAAAGATATATGGAACATGACTAGAGAGAGATATATATGCTTTGGGTAAAGGTTGTGTATGAGGATGCATGCACATGGTATAGATACAGTCTAGATATAGTGAAAGGTTACAAATCTATGTGAAATAATTTACAGAGGGTCAGAAGTTTTCAAGAGAAAGGAAAACCTAGTTTTCAGAAGGCATATGCAGGTTCCATAACAATTTGGTTGCGTACATACATGGGATTAATAATAGAGAGGGAGCATACATACGCATGCTACAAAACTACAGGTCGCGTACATATGCAGGTTACATAACATATAGTGAGTGTATATACACGTGCTACAGAACTACAGGTCGCGTACTTGTTTTATTTTGTTGATACATGTTCATCTTAGGTACAGATTGATTACAGGGAAGTTGTACAAGTTGGATGCAGGTCAATGGTACATGTTGATACAATTGTATAGTGGTATATCTCACAATGATAGTGTGACAATGGTTTCATCATTCTAATTATACATTAGGGTGGTTGGACGAGGAAAGGATAGGTGGTTGTAGCCACCTTCCTGTTGTACCTGAAGAAATTAGGGGGTTGTAGCCTCCTTCTGGTTGTAGATAGAGAATTGGGGAGTTGGATCTTCCCTTAGGTTGTAGCCTAAGAAACTAGGGGATCGGAGCCTCCTTCCAGTTGCAGCTGGAAAACACAAGAAGTCGGTGCTTCCAATGAATGTAACTATTCAAGACATAAGAAAAGGCATTCTATGGTTTTCTCCCACTTTGGGTTTTCACGTAAAACATTGGTGTACTGTGTATGTGTATGATTGTTCATTTGTTCATTTCTTATTTACTCTGGATTTATTGGATGATAATGCTACATTGATATAAAACTTGGATTATATGGTTAAAAAGGATTAAATTTCTCTATTAATGATTCACCCCCCATCTCAGTAATCCAACAGAGTTAACATAGAGTTACCTTACGTCGATGGTGTCGTAAATCCCACTAAGGGACACATGGTGGTTCCTAAATCCACAACGAAACTCTTCAGGGTGGTTTCATTGCAACCTACCGACCTCCCTCTATACTAAGGAGAAATATCTCTTGGAAAAAATTGGCAATGTTCTCGAAGGGGTGTTGGCCCTCGACCAGGTTTTGAGAGATCCTTGGTCAAGTTTGACCATTTTGGACTTCAATAGCCTGTCAAAGGCAGAACACAAGACGAAGCAGAGATCAAAGGATATCGGTCTCTTTTTGGGTCCTTTTTGGTATTTGGGAATGTGTAACAGGTATGGGAATGTCGGCCTACGGGTTTACCCATGCTTAGGCCTATTTTGTAATCTATAAATAGATTTCTAGGTGATGTAAGGAAATATATATAGAAAAGATGCATCTATATGATGTCGTGCTAAGTGCAATTGTGGCTTGTAAATGCTTTGTGCATACTGTGAGAGACTTGCAGAGCTAAGTGCAAGTGGTTGTAACAGAATGTGAAGGGATTCGTGTTGTAACATAAGGAAGGAGGATCTAGCGAGGTGCACAGATCTCCTGTCCTATGCGGAGTAAGGTTTTTGTTGCTTTGTGCATGTATCTGACTAAAGAAGCTAATAAATAAGAAGATTCGATGGATGTAGCCCCAGGGTGGGGGAGAACCATGCATATGTTGTGTTTCTCTGCTCTGTGTGATGTGTTGGTGTACTTATGTGTTATCTGTTGAGTGCTTGACATAGATAGATAGATAAATCTATTTATACTTTGTGCTTGTGATGAATCTGGATGCTATATCTAATCTTTGTGAACTTGCTTAGTTCTTGAATCTGCTAGATCTGATCTAATTCCTTATGATAAGTGCTTAGATACATTAGATCTGGGTGAATGTTGTGATGCTCTATTTTGTCTATGAAGTAGATATTGGTTAAATATTGATGAAGGTTTACTGCTAAGTGCTTTGTTAAATACTAGAATCACAGATCTGTGTCCCAAGTAAGGTTGCAGACATCTGAGTCCTACAACCACCCCTTCCTCTACCTCGGGTGAGACTTCATCTACTTTACAAGTGTTTCCAAAAGGGTCGGTAGTTAGGGTTTTGTTGGTGCGATGTTGTAGTGTTGAAACATGGGTTTTTCCCTGTGCCAACAAATGGTTCTGTTGTCAGGACTGAAACTGTGATTGTTGTGAACTGAAGAAGGAGAAGTGTTGTGAAAAGATTCGACCTGAAACCAAGAAAGATCCATACGTAGATCTGTCTCCCTAGTGCGCAACATTTTTCTTGAGTTGTGAAGCTCTGTGCCAAGAAAAGAGGTCAGATATGAAGAAAAGAGGTAAGATCTGCAAGTTTTGTGCTCTGATAAAGGTAAGAATAGTGAAAATGTTTAGATCTGAAAGATTTGTGCTCTGTAGAAGTAAGACAAGTGGAAAATTTTGTCTCTAAAGCATGGATCTAGGTATGTTTGATAGATGTTTTCCTAGATCAAAAACTAGGGTACTGGTAGATGAAATAAGGTTTGACATGAGTATATCTAATAAGAATAGTGAAAGATATGTTATACCTATGCATAGAAATAATATTTGGACTAACAAATGGATGCAAGATCCTAGAAATATTTTTTTGCAGGTTAACTCCTATGATCCTAGTGCACAATACAAAAAGGGTTGGGGATTAGTTAAAATAAAGAGAGGATTAACCCTCTATTACAGTTGCAGAAAACCATGACATCTTGCTAAGGAATTCCTTGGGAGAAGATCTAGTTGTTTTTGTTGTAAAGCTATGGACCATGAAGTATTGGATTTCCCTAGAATGATTGCTAAAGTTGAAAGAATGAATCTGAACCAAGAAAACCCTAAGGAAGATCCAAAAATTAAGATTATGGCCGAATCCCAGAAAGAATCAAAGAAAGTATTTTTACAGATGAGAGAAACCCTGAATGACCACCGACATGTTAGATTATCAGAGATCTTCATAGGAAAATAATTCCTTGAAGTAAGAATAGGAGACTTTGAAATTGACTGTGTTCTAGATGAGGAAACACAGAAGAATGTCATGACAGAAATAACTTGGGAAGCTATAAGAAGGCCTGCTATGATTCCTTCCTTAGGAGGAATAGGACTATTCAGAGGAAAGCTAATAAACCTATGTGGGAAACTCACTGAGATACCTATGAATGTCAATGCAACTTCGACAGAAGAAGATTTTGATATCATTAAATTTATTGACGACAATGCTCCATTTACCATGTTACTAGGAAGACCTTGGATTGAAAGATATCAAGCCAGAAGGAAGGAAGAAGAATAAATTTTAGAGCAGATGAAGCAAGAGTTAAAATATTTTTTAACTAAAAGGATCACACACTTGATTGAAGAAAAAGAGAACAGATCACAGTTATTTAACAACAATGACGTAGATATCAAAGTTTCAAGAACACTAGAGGACCCACAGAAGACTGAAATACCTATCCCAGATAAAAAAGAAGTAATACCCTTGATTCCTAGGAAAGAATATCAACAACGCGAAGTCACTATGTCAAAAGAAGATAAGAATCAGAATGGGAAAAGGCATACTGATACGAAGCTCACTAGAAAGAAGGCGAGAAATCTAAGTAAGAAGAGAGCTAAGATCGAAAAGTTACAGAAGGTTCCAGAAGGAACCTCGTAGAAGGAAAAATTGAAAAATTGGAGCTTTGTCAGGATAACATAGCAGCGACACATGGCACTTCGCCATGGTGAAGCAATATAGTCGTTGGGACTAATATAACCATTCAACCAACCCTTTGAATGGGTCAAAAGGAATTTATGGTTCGCCACTAGACCATTGGACCATGACGTAACAGACAAAATAGGGTTAATGAAGGCTTCTTACCCATTGCCACGCGTTGCAAGAGATTCGTTGCCAAGTTACCTATTTATCCCGTTGCACCATGCACCGAGAACACTTTTGATAATCATGAATTAGATCCCAAAGACTTGTTGATTTTATACATTGATCATTGCATTGTGTTGAACCCGAAGATTTCCAACCCCGAGCATGTATGTCAGATGAGTTCAACGCAACAAAGAGAGTTGTTGAAAAATTTATGATCAACCTCATGAATGAACAAGTCATGTCAATGTATATAGGGGTACAAGCATCATCAACGAGAGGACTGCAAGCCTCTTTTTCGACTACTCGTGGAGTCGGACCATCCCGACCATCAGATGAAAAGAGAACCAAGCACAGGGATGATCTAGTAAATGCCGAATTGATCTTGACTATATTACCCACCTACATACCACCTCTGAGTGGCACAGTAAATTGAGATAGCGTGCCCAGATATTTCAAGTACACCTTGGTCACTACGAACCTCCTGAAGGGGATCCACGTAGTTCAATCAGACCAAGACAAGATTTCAGCGTTGAAGTTCATCGACTTCAACCTCGGTGACCAAAAGTTATATAACATGATCGCCCCACATAAGTACCTGACCAAACCGAAGGGGAATAATTCAAATATAATCCCCCAGACATGGACCCATAACCTTGAACATTCCACCTTGCTAAACGTCATGAAGATCCCACACTTTGGAAGACACCGGGAGGTGAATGCCTATGTCAAGTTGTTGCTTTCTTGTTACTATGGCGGATATTTGTGGCTAGACTGTCGTATCATAGTTGGTTCAATGTTGATCAATCATATCATAGGGTTGAGTATGCAGGGACCTGATACACATGAGTTTTAATTAGGAAAAGCCATGGATCGTGCTCTAGCACCAAGGATCAAGAACACCTACTATGATGTCGAGAAGGGGATGTGAGGCAACAAGGTATATTATATCCAGAGTGGTGCAGTGTGCCTTGCCTATTGGTTGATTGTAGGGAATTTAGTAAGAAAGAACCGACCTACCCAAGTCACCGAATTTGTAGTCAACCTCACAGGGAAGTGCGTAGAAGGCCTACAAATGAACTGGGCGAAGTACCTGGTGAATCAGTTGGAACTAGACTGAAGAGAAGAACAAGATCAAGGTTACAAATTCCATTTTAGTTGGCTTTTGATCCTTATCGCATTCATCTCCTGGGAGATGCTGGAAGGTGTGACCTTCCCTGACATCAAGCCATTTGAGCCGATGGCTACGAAGTTCAGTACACTTTGGTATTCCAGCGATATGAACAAACAGTGGTATTCAAATATTTTTTTTCATACCTACTACAATCATCTAAAGAGAGCCATCTAGTCTGAGCCTCGCATGACTCCAAACACTCTGCATCGATTCCGGCCTTTGATGAAGTTCAACGCATATCCACATTTCATTTATATTACAACGCACGTCGATGAACATAAGAAACAACTTTAGTCCTACTACAAGATGATGGAGGAGGACCTAGAGGATATTACTAAGGAATGGCTCGTTGACCTTCTTATCCCCACCAACCCCACAGAGATATCCAACATCGACAACCTATAAACTATGTAGGATACACCCAGACCTAGAAAGACAAAGAAGATCGAAGAGGTCCAAGGATTAGACAGTTCATCCGTGAAGACTTCTTCCATAACACCAGAGCAAGGAGGTGATGGAGAAGAGTTATATGACAAATAAGTCGAATAGAAGCAAGGATATGAGGTTGATCCCTTGAAGAAGAGGAAGGGTTCGCCTCCGAAACCTTCTTCATGGAAGAAATCGAAAGCCTCCATGACCAAGATGTAGACTTTCCTCACCTCTGACGATTTGACTTCCTCATAGAAGCCCTGAATGATGCTTCACTGGAAATAGAAGAAAAACAAGAGGCCAAGCAAGAAGAAATGTATGATAGGATTGAAATCAAACTCTGAGGGGTACAATAGGCACTACAGTCCAGCTGCATAGTCTCCACTATGCCTCTGCCATTAGGAACACTAGAGCTTAGAGACGAGCCAACCCAACTCCACTGATTAGCTGATATAGTTGAAGCTCATCTTTGACAACCACAAGAGGAAACAAAACAACCCATCTAGGCTTTGATGCAAGTACAAGGAGTACTTGTAGAACAACGTCGATCTTCAGAGCAGGAAAATATTTCCCTCCAAGCGAAGTTCGATGAAGAAAAAGCACAGATACAGCAAGGAAAAGAGCAGTTGCTCATCAAGCAACTTGAAGTAAAGGAAATAGTCAATAGATCCCTTTGCTCTGTGACAGTCATAGAAATAAAGGAAGAAAATCAAGTTACAAAGCAAGTAGAGCATCTTGAAGAAGTGATCTAGCAGCAACGCATTGCAAACTTAGAACTACACGCAGTGCCCGAGACCCCACGGGATGTGAAGGACCAAAGAGAAGAAACTTCTAGGAGTGCAGTTGAGATACTAAAGGCCCTTGCTATGGAATACAAGCAGTTGAGTGATCGTAGTGCCCTGACATACGAGCGACTCACTGAGAGTCCAGAATTAAGAGAACTAGAGTTGCAGCTCCAAGAGGCGAAGTATCAAGCCAAAACGATACAAGCACGGTTGAAGCTCCTGTCAGCTATGGAAAGAATGAAGAGATCTCAAGAGAAATGCACTGCCTAGTAGTAGATTCACGCTATTCAGAGTAGAGGTATGGAAGTAACTCAAATAATCCAACCCGTACAAGATAAGGCCTACCAATTGTTCACATAAGTTGAAGGTCGAGGAGAAGAACTAGAGCAGGTTGTTAATTTAGTTGAAAAATGCCCGGAAGGACCTGTGAACGATGCAGTCATCTAAGAATTTGTTGAACAAGAGGTCGTAGCACAGCAATAATTCGAAGTAGCTCGAGCCAAGCTCAAGGCTTTCGAAGAAGAACATCCTACATCAGAGTGACTCAGGATGAGTCATAGGTGAGTGTTAGGGGCCTGTTGGCCCTCAACCAAGTTTTGAGAGATCCTTAGTCAAGTTTGACCATTTTGGACTTCGAAATCCTATCGAAGGAAGAGTGCAAGACGAAGCAGAGATCGTGGGATCTCAGCCCCTTTTTGGGTCCTTTTTGGGATTTGGGAATATGTAACGGGTATGGGAATTTCGTCCCATGGGTTTACCCATGCTTAGGCCTATTTTGTAATCTATAAATAGATGTCTAGGAAATGTAAGGAAATATATATAGAAAAGAGGCATCTATGTGATGTTGTGCTAAGTGCAAGTGTGGATTGTAAATGCTTTGTGCATACTGTGAGAGACTTGTAGAGCTAAGTGCAAGTGGTTGTAACAGACTGTGAAGGGATTTGTGTTGTAATGCAAGGAAGGATGATCTAGCGAGGTGCACAGATCTCCTGTCCTATGTGGAGTAAGGTTTTTGTGGCTTTGTGCATGTATCTGATTGAAGAAGATAATTAAAAAGAAGAGTTAGTGAGCGTAGCCCTAGGGTGGGGGTGAACCACATATATGTTGTGTTTCTCTGCTTTATGCGATCTATTGGTGTATTTATGTGTTATCTATTGAGTGCTTGACATATATAGATAGATAGATTTGTTTATACTTTGTGATTATGATGAATCTGGATGCTATATCTAACCTCTGTGAACTTTCTTAGTGCTTGAATCTACTAGATCTGATCTAATTCTTTATGCTAAGTTCTTAGATACATTAGATCTGGGTGAATGCTACAATGCTTTGTTTTGTCTGTAGAGTAGATATTGGTTAAATATTGATGAAGGTTTACTGTTGAGTGCTATGTTAAATACTAGAATCACAGATCTGTGTCCCAGCTAAGGTTGCATATATCTGAGTCCTGCAACCACCCCTTCCTCTACCTTGGGTGAGACTTCATCTTCTTTGCAGGTGTTTCTGAAAGGGTTGATAGTTAAGGTTTTGTTGGTGCGTTGTTGTAGCATTGAACCTTGGGTCTGCCCCTGTGCTAACAAGGGGTAAGAAATTTATCATAGGGATTGATTTTGTGGGAAAGAGACTAGCGCCTTTCCTATAGTATTGGGAAATCAACCTTTTTGGTCATTTGATAGGGTAGGGTAGGGTTCCCTCCCCCTTAAAAGTTTTCTAATAAAATTTATTTGACTCTTTCATGATCCCAGGAAGGCCAAGTGTTGTAGCCTCGCTCTGATACCACTCTGTAACACACCCAACCCCTAAGTATCCTTTTAAGGGATGGGTCGTTAAAACGTTTTCTTTCCTAGACTATCTAAAAATATCTTACCAAGAATACCATCATCTTCTTCTCATTGAGATATTTCCAACGACTGTAACCATGCTGAAATATGAGTTCTTTCTCAAAAGTTATAGCCTCTCAATTTTTTTCGCTCTTTATTGGTCAATAACTAGCTCACTACCACATGAAGTCCTTGTGGCATATTATTACTTGTGTCAGCTAGCATGGAAGTGACACATTAGATTCATGGGTCTGATCCTTAGGCCAACCTTTCATCATTAACATGACTTCTTATCCCCCAGTTCACTCCCATTAGCGAAAATTCTGGCGACGATACACCAAAGTGCACTTTCCCCAAATCCCATGGCTCTTAGATCTCGATCTCTATGGTTTAGAGTACGTTAGGGATATCAGTTGGCATGCAGGTTGAAATGGTACGTGGATGTGATCCACGATATCTACGGTGGAGGTTTCATCTCATCCCTCTGTCGATCAATGGTGGAACTTTCACCTCATCCCTCTTCCTATCAATAGTTTTCACTAACCCAAACTCCCATCGTCATCGATGATTAATCCATCATTGTCAACATTTCATGGTCAAACATGACCTTACCAAACTCCCATATTCCCTATAATGACACATCTATATCCAATGGTCCATATCTCCTCATTAAATCTCCAATGAGATCAATGATTATCATTGTCTTTCCTCTCTAAACCCTCTTCAAAAAATAAACTACTAACACATGTCGACTTAGGGATACTCTAGTATCCTTACTGGCATGCCACATCATTCATGACATCATTATCATCACTCCTCTTTTGGACAAGTATCACGAGAGATCAACGATGGATATTCCTCTTGCCTAATGGTATATTGACAGTTCTCATTGTTTCGTTGATGCCTTCATCTCCAATGGCCTTCTTTGATGACATACGACCTTTCCAATATTTGAAATCTGAGGAACGAACCATATATTCTCATATTTTCACCTACATATTTGTAATCCACTTAACATGTGGCATCATCTCTATGTGACACGTGGTACCATCACCACCTGACACATGGAATTCAAATTTCACACAAAAGGTTCACCTAAAGGTGCCAAATCACTATGCCATGTGGTACCTTCTAAGCTTGACACATGGCATCCTCCACGTCATACTCTTGAGCTCTTGACTAAGGATAAATGATACGAAACATACATTCAGGCCTTATGATATTGACAGATTGACAACCCATATCTCTTCTCAGATATTCTCTAATCTCAATGGATAAATGGTCAGGATTGCATCTCCTAGCTCATTTGTAACATCCCCAACCACCAACAGTGTCGAGAAATGCCACTACTAGGACACTTCGCTTAGCTGTGATACCAAATTGTAACATCCCCGGCCATTCCACAAGCCAAGTAACACTACCACATGGAACATTCACATATACATATATAACATGCATTTTAATCGAAATAAAACACATAACATAGAGTTACTACTACCATACAGATTCAAATGTAATAGACAGTAATTCATATACACAACAGAATACATGATAACATTCAAGCATCACAAAACATGTATAAAATACATAATTAAGCACATAAATGATACTTATATTTTAGCTGGAGTAAATCCACCAACTACATGCAAACTTTCCACAAACCTCCTAGACCAAACTTCTCATCACGCTCAGTAGTGGGTCACCCCTGAGTTGGGACTAAGATCCACCCACGGCAAGGGAATCCTAGACTAGGCTGAGGTTACAGAAAAATTGCACAGTGCAACCAGAAGGATTCTCTCTAGGAGCCTTCTTATGTCCACTACTCACGAACTCTCATTCCCCACATGCCTATTCCTCCCGAGAGTGTACACCTTCACTGTCACACAGTCCATTGACTGCTTCACTTCCCTCTCAGAGTCTCGGCAACATGTCGGATTAGTAATTCTCAAAGCTTTGTAGTTGGTGCTAGACTCTCTCTTGGAGAAAAACACTTCCCAGCAAACTCTCTCCAAGATCTTATTCCCACTACTCATGGACTCTCATTCCCCACATGATTTTTCCACCCAGGAATATACACCTTCACTGTCACATGGTCCATCGGCTGCTTCACCTCCCTCTCAAGGTCTCGGTAATAGGTCAGATCAAGAACTCTCAGATCTTTGTAGTTGGTGTTGGACTCTCTCTGGGAGAAAACCACTTCCTAACAAACTCTCTCTCCTAGAGAGAGATACTCACAGGCCTGAAAACCTACCTCTTTAACCACGGTCCTGACAACCTTCTTCTTCAACCAGTTTCCACTCAATTCCCACAAGGTAAAGATAAAAGCAACAACAACAAAATTCGGTTAACTCACGGGTGACAGGAGCAACATGAAATTGGGTATAGACATCCACAAATGAAAAACATCCACACTAAGACACAACACGGCTCAGGAATTTACTGGGTGCTTGGACTTCACAAGAGACATGGCTCAGTCCACAGGTTTTAAGGTGCGTGACAAGGAATCAACGTAGAGGTTGATCATGGAGGTTTCGGGTTCAGAATATAGATGGAATAATGGTGGGAGAAATCAGGCGGAGGATGGAAGAATGACCTGTGAACCCCCAACATAGTTGACTCTTCAACTTTTAACTATATGCACCCAAGTTGACACTTGTCTTCCTGGAGCTGCATGCATTCCCTTTTTGCACACGTTCCTTTTCAAAGAACTTAGGACAACACTTAGTCAATTGTCCACCTTAGCCTTTAGGAAATAATAATAAATTATTATCCCCTTTAGAGGTAAGCCCCCTAGCTTCTCCCCTAGGACCACACACTTAGCCTCCTCCCTTACCCAACCTTGTGGAATCTTAGTCCCCCATCACTCTTTCTTCATGGTTAGTCTTCACGCAGTGATGTTTATATTTTATTAATGATCTACATAGTTACATATACAAAATCAAGCTCTTGGCCTTTAACACTTACGCTCTCTGTCCTAATAAATACATAATCCCACCATCTTATCAAAACTCAACTCACCAGCCTACAAAACATGTTTAAAATTTATAAATACAAATGGGGCTCATCCTTGGGGGTATTACAATCCCCTCCCCTTATTTTTGAACTGTCCTCAGTGAAACTCTTTACATAGCATCAACAAGATTTTCAAAATATTCAAAAAGATGTAGGTATTCTACCTACATAGCATATTCATGCTCCCATGTCACGTCCTTAGGACTGTACCAAGTCCACTGGACCTTTAAAATCCCTATACATTGATTTCGGAGTTGTTTTCTCTTCCGATCTAATATGCGCATAGGATGCACTTGCAAGACGCCTTCTTGATCCACCTGAATCACATTCCAATCAATAACATGATTAGCATCAGGTATATATTTATTAAGCAATGAAACATGAAACACATTATGTGTAGTCATGGATGCAGGTAATGAAAGCATATATGCAACAACGGGTCCAATCCTTTCTAGTATTTGAATTGGCCCACAAAATTTGGTGGCCAACGTTGAACAATTTCCCAACTTTTGTTCTTATCGGCATAAATTTTCTACCTATCTTGGGAAGCGTTCAAATTATGTTTAATTTTTAGCATTTTCTCTTCCATTTCCTTGAGAAACTCTAGCCCAACTATTGTTCTATCAACTAGGTTATCCCAACTTATTGGAGTGCTACACTTTCTACCGTAAAGTGCTTCAAATGGGCTCATCTTCAGTGATGCTTGATACCCATTGTTGTAGAGGAATTCTACCAAGTGTAGGTATTCTTCCCATTTAGATGTTTTTTCCATCACATATATCCGTAGTATGTCTTATATTACTCAATTCACCCACTGTGTCTACCCATCAGACTCGGGATGATAGGTTGTGTTGAAGTTCAGATTTGTTCTAAACCCCTTGAATAACCCTTTCCAAAATTTTGAGGTGAATTTTGGGTCTCTATCAGACACAACTATCTCGGGGATTCCATGCAATCGTGCTATTTCCCTCATAAAAATATTAGCAACATTAGTTTCCTTGTGAGTAGTCTTCAATGGAATAGAATGGGTAGCTTTCGTAAGCTTTTCCACCACCACCATGATTGAATCATGATGCTTGCCTATTTTGGGCAATCCTGTGATGAAATCCATTGTCACTACTATTGAGGAAAAGATATGAATTGATCTTACTCAAGCCTTTTTAGACTTTACTTGGCTAAAGCAAAGTAGATGAGAATATCACCCTATGTTTATAGCCAAAAAAATAATATCCTAACTCACAGGTATTAATTATGAGTGCTTAGTCTAGTCTTTTATCAACAAAAAGCTTGTTGGAAATTCACCTTTTATGTAATTTTCTGAACATAACTGTAATATCCCCAAGCTGAACCCAATTGTAAATGTAAATGCAAATGTACTTAAGCTGGTGAGTTGTTTTATATCTTTTTGGCATGCATCTTCCATGTTGTAGTGCACGCATGTATTGTGCAATAAAATGATGAAATGGGCACATTCTAGGATACCACGCGCAACATATTAAGTGTGCGCGATATTGAGGCCATAGATCCTTTGTGTATATGTTTTGTTTTATAGGCTTGTGAGACAATTATTATAAGCTATGATGCTTATGTTTTGATTAGGCCGAAGAGCCTGGATGTTAAAGGCCAGTGTGCCTGTTGTTGGACATGTCTCATAATTAATATAAATACATCGTTGTGCGCATATCGACCACGATAAAAGAGATGGGGGACTAAAATCCACTAGTTGGGGAAAGGGTGGGGGTCAAAAGTTAAGAAAAGGGATAAGCTATGGAGCTTAAGCCAAAAAAGGAATATTATATTAATATTTCTTAAAGTATAAAGTATGGATAATTATGTTATCCTAAGTTCTAAAGTTGGGGACAAGTGGGCCAAAGTAGCTCCCAACATGACAAGTGTCAAGTTGGGGACATGCATACATATTGTGGGTACTTTGCTCATTTTCATACTTCTTCCATAACTCATTTTCATACTTCTTCCATCATTCTTGCTATTATGCATTCATCCATGCAACCATCCAAGGAGCTTTCACTCACGTAGTCAGTTGACCTCCATAACTTCATGTCACTATACCTAAACCTGGATCCATAGCCATATATGTTCATCTAATTTGTGAGTGTGGGAGATGGAATGAAGAAGTGGGTTGTCAGGCCTATGGGATATTGAAGAGGGGGGTTGTTAGGCCCGTGAGAAATTCTCTGAGTGAGAGAATTGTTGGGAATTGATTTCCTGAAGGTGCTAAACTATAGTTGTAGGGATCTGAGACTTCCTATCCGACCTGTTGTTGAAGCCCTGGAAGGGAAGTGGGGCAACCGAGGGACTATTGAGAAAAGAAGGGGCACACTTCCATGGGTGGGACAGGCATGTGGGGAATGAGGGATTGTAGGTTGTTAGTTTGAGTAGGCACCTATGATGGAGTCTTTCCTGTATTCCATGAGCCATTAGCCTGGTTAGGAACCCTTACCCGGGTGGAGTTTAGTCCCATATCGGGGGTGACTCACTGTTAAGAGTGATGAACAGTTTGGTCTAAGGCTGGGAAGTTCGTGGAAGGTTTGCACGCAGTTGGTGCCATTCTTACCAAGATAAGTGTCAACTGTGTGATAAATTTACATGTTGCATTGTTATTTATGTGCATATTTTTATGGGCTATCATATGTGCGATTATAACAATGTTTATTTTTATGGGTGTTGCCTATATATGTTTCATGTATATGTTTACTGCTATTTCCATGTGAATCTATTCATTTACATAACATATTTGTCTGTTCACATTTTATATATAAATCTTCTGCAAGAGTTTTGTGCGTGGATATGTTTTAATCACATGCAGATAGAAAATTGTATGTGGCATAACTCAGTTTGGATGCTGAGTATGTTACAGTATGTTCCACACAGAGAACAAGAGTGTTCTCTGGCATAGCATGGCCCGGCATGGATGGTCAGGGACGTTACAAACGGTTTCAGAGCTAAGTAAAGCGTCTGAGTAGTGGCATGGATCGACCTGTTGGTGGTTGGGGATGTTAAAATATGGTATCAGAGCTTCAGTTTTCAACACTGAGCCTGGATGGGTCGAAAAAGTTGAGTGGAAGCGAAATTTCATAGAGGATTTATTTCGAAGTGGCCAAATTTCGAGTTGCAGAGCATCCAGCTACAATACGGTACAGAAATTGCGGAAAATCCCCAATTTTGGTTGGTAAATTCATGGATAAATTTGGCCAAGTGATGAGATATTATCAATTTAATATATGTTCTAGAAAATTCAGACCTGGAATTGGTCCAATTTGAAGTTACAGTGAAACCATGATATTTGGAGCAAAATTAATAAATAAAATTCCCAATTCATGAATGGATTTTGGGTGAATTCGTTCCAGAAATGTCAACTTACAACGATTTGTTGTTGCATAGGTTGAAATAGTATTATTGAGGTGAAATTGAATGAATTTCATAGTTGCAGAATGTCTATGGTAAATTGGGGAAAAAGTTAAGAAAAATCCCCAATTTCTGTAGTGGAATTCACAAGGAATTGATGCGCATAAAAATGAATGTGCACAGGTGGGCGCACTAAAAATGCATGATGCGCAATGAAAATCTTGTGTAGGTAAAATTTGGCACTGCGTGGAAAAATTTTAGTGTGCAAGTGTGTGCGCTAAAATTTTGGTGCCACATAGAAAAATTTTAGTGTGCGGGTGTGCGCGCTAAAATTTTGGCGCCGCACAGAAAAATGTTAATGTGCGAGTGCATGTGCTAAATTTTGGCACCACGTAGAAAAATGATGGCATGCAGGTGGGCGTGGTAAATTTTGGCATCGCACGGTGTGCACATGCATAAGAAGGTGCACATAGTATACACACACATAATAATGGCACGTGTGTTGTATGCAGTATTAGCAGAGCACAGAGGAGTTTGGTTGGTGTGCGCGCAATGAAGGTATATGTTATCGCATGACAGTCAGTATGATGCACGCAAGGTACTGGTGCACAGTGGGGGAATACTAAACTCTGGCATGGTGCAGCGCGTAGAGTGAAATGCACATGGAATATCAGCGCGCGATACAAAAACTGCATGCAACAGGTAATACTGCAAGAACCAAAACTATGTGCGGTAGATATTAGCGTGCGACACAAAAGTAGTGCGCAGTTATTAGCACAACAGAGAAGTGATAAACAATGATTTTAAAGTTTGTGAAGCATGATTTAACTTTTTTTGTTATTGTGCATGGTGAATATGGGTTCATAGGTTGATATTTGTGCACGTGATTTTGTTTGGAATGTGAACAATGTAAATTCTAACCTTGTACAATATCTACTGCAAACTGATATTCAGAAAAGAACAAAAAAGATACAATGGAAAATACAAACATTACACAAATATTTTTCACCTGGAAACCCAAAACGGGAAAACCAACATATATTATATTCATACATTGTGTTACATTGTTTACAATACAATATACATATAGGAGCCAGCGGCATCCAAAACCCTAACCCAATGACCTGGATTAGTACAAAACCCTAATTCCTTAACCAGAAATAGAAAACCATCAACAAAAAAACTTGTGCCGAAAAAACCACCTAAATATCATGTGATCCTGGAAATATGTCGTCACGATAATATGTCGTCGTGAAAATATGTCGTCCCGGTGTGAAAAAAAAAATCGGGGGCGCTGCCCCCAAACCCCCGCGTGGGGGGCTCTGCCCCCCTGCACCCCCCTCTAACCCCCTTGCGCACCTGGCACAAATGCTCAGACACTACTACTCGTGCAAAGAATATAACACATGCCCAACATTCTCCCACTTGTTGTTTTATTTGCACACAGGGGGTTACAGGGTTACGTAGTCAACAATCTAGGGCAGCAATGCCCATGGATCCTGTACACCAAGAGAACTTCTCAGTGCTCACAGATTTTGTTAATGAATCTACAACATTCTTCAAAGTGTCCACCTTCATCAGTGATACTTTCTTTTCTTCAATCATGTCTCTCACAAAGTGATATTGAACATCAATGTGCTTTGTCTTTAAATGATAATCAAGGTTCTTTGCCAAGAAAATTGCACTCTGACTGTCACACTCTATCCTTGCAGCTTCTTGTACCAACCCAATACCTAAACACAATATTTGTAACCATACTGCTTCCTTACTTGCATGAGTGGCTGCCATGTATTCAGATTTTGTAGTTGAAAGTTCCACTACAGCCTGTCTTTTGCTCATCCAACTTATTGCTCCTCCAAACAGGTTAAACACATACCTGCTTGTAGATCTCCTACTATCCAAATCTCCAGCCCAGTCTACATCCACAAAGCCATGTATATCTACCACTCTGTCCAATCCCAGTCTTCCTTTGTAGCACAATCCATAGCTAGCAGTGCCACGCAAATACCTGAAAACCCTTTTTATTGTTGTCCAATGTTCCTTCCCTGGTTTTGACATATACCTGCTCAAAACTCCCACTGCATGTGCAATGTTCGGTCTAGTACAGACCATTGCATACATCAAAATGCCAACTGCACTCGCATATGGAACATGAGACATGTCCTCCTCTTCTTCATGTGTCTTGGGACACTGATCCGCAGATAACTTTACACTAACAGGAATAAGAACCTTGACCGGTTTACATTCCTGCATATTAAACCTCTGCAATATTGTCTCGACATATTTTCTCTGATTTAACCAGAGTTTCCTCTTTTTTCGATCTCTTTTAATTTCCATGCCCAAAATGAAATTTGAAG
>ML803150.1:318281-339494 GCA_009831015.1 Picea engelmannii
GGTCTTCTTACATCCGCCTTATTCTATTTTATTGAAAGGTCTTATTAATATTTACCTTTATTACATCTGAATACATTGATCTACCTACATGCGGGTTAGGACCTTAACAAAATTGTGCATACTTAGGCTTATCCAACCAACAAACAAAAAGATACAGGGATATATCCAGTCCAATAATCATTTGTCCGCAAAGTAGACCATAGTTACCCCACCCAAATTTACTTTGCAAAAAATCATTCACAAAATGTGACATGTGTGAATAACACCAAGCCCTTGTAACCAATGCCAACCATTATCCAAAACATCATAAGCGCAAATACTAATGACTGTATAACAACCAAAAATCCACCACTATGGTAGGAAATCAATCAACCAAACAAGTTGTAGTAGTTATGCATACCCATGCATCCGATCGAATTGGAAAGAGGCTATTCTAATAAAAATGCGGAGTATTAATATGAGGAGAGTGACTGAATTATGTGGAAGTCCAATTGGGAATGAAGGTTTATCCTTATTATCACAAAATAGTAATCGAATGCCAAATTATCAAGACTGTTACATAACTTATTGGACGTATATCTACCCAAAATGATAGGCGATATACGACCATCCAACACACAGGTGGTAAACCCTACATGCCAGGCTAGTGCTCGATGTCCCCCTTGGACTTGCATATTTAACGGTTCACACTATGACTAACACAGGACAACTAGAGACAATTTCTCTTAATGGTGACAACCTCGATACCATCAGTGCATGCACAGAGGGAACCATGAATTAATCATGGATATATGTCAAGTCTGAGATAGGAGGGTTATCATAGAGGAGAAAGTCTCCAACCCGATCAACAATGAAGCTTAACACGCATAGGGTGTACCCCTTGGGGTTCTTAAAGAAACCCCAACACTAAGGTGATGAAGAGGAAGATCAAGAATAGAAGAGCCATTTCATGGCTTTTGGTGGGGAGATCGACCATTTCTCAAATAAACAAAAATAATTGATGAAGAGCGCCTTCAACCGTTAAACCCAGAAACAAGCAGAGACTGGATAAGTGATGTGCATGTGTGGGGACAGCCAACCAAGCAACCCAACAACAAAATAACCCCAACTAAGTTAGTAGTAATAGAGAGTTATCACCAAGAAGACTGATAAATTTTACAAACTCAAAATTTAGGAAGAACCATCCATTTCCCATTTAAAAACCAAAATTTGAGATAGTTGTAACACTCATGAAAAACGCAAACCCATACATATGAGCCAGTAATCATTTCATAACCAGAGTGAAGTCAAGAATGGAAAAAAGAAAAACATACCTGTTAATCAAAAATCCTTAAGATGGACGATAGCCGAGCGGTTTCACCCTACTAAAATTCAGGAGCATGAACACAACAGTAAGATCAAACAATAGTCTGACTAGGGCGGCAGCCAATGGGAATGGTAAAGGTGATGTACAGTAAATGCATGTCGCCTCCACCCATACCTCATTAACTCAAACATTACATGCCAACAATTCTTCATTAACACCATTAATCAACTTGTGTCGAGACTATCGCCATATTAAAAACCCATAGCATGACTTACACCATAACATAATTCGAATTCCATATAAAATCCATTGCATAACCAATACCACAATTAACTTGTCAATTGTGCCTTCAACATTTAAACTATCAAAGGTACCATATGTATATTGGCTACCAATTCCATATTCCATTGTATGACCATTTACAATACCACTTGCCAAGTGTGCCACCAACGTTTCAACCATATACATATAAATCATATGATTCAACATAATTTCATAGCCATTCCTTGTTAACTAGGGTTTAACAACAATCAACAAGTAATTTCATGTAGGTAGTATTGCTTAACTAGGTCCCTTCCTTCCAGGTGTTATAGTATTTTTCCTTCCTCTAATTTCCTTTCATATAATTTAAATAACATGTTTGTTGTGCAGGTGCGAGGAGAATAAATACCATTTAATGAATAGCAGGTTGTAGTAACATGAAGGAACAATATTTCAAAGCTCAACTCATACCAATGACAAAAATATATCATCAACCATGTAAATCTTTGTAGCACATCATCATAACATCAAAAATGAACAATTATGATCTCCAATAGTTCAAGGGGGTCCGACCTACTAGTATTATTTAGTCTTATATAATAATAGGCTTTAGCAACACTTTGCGAGCGAAATTACGTTGACGTTTTCAATCGTCAACAAATTGGCGACTCCATAGGAAATCTTTTTTGCAACATATTTAGAACTCAGAACTCCTAGTTTCACAGACCAAGAACAATAATCTCAAGAAGACATCACTCAAATGATTATGCAACAGGGGGAAGTGAGTGGATTTAATGGAAAGATGATCGGGAATTTGGGAATAATTCATGGAAAGTGTTAAGTATGAGGGGTTATACCATTGTATGTATAATAATTTATCCCTTAAGGAGGAATGCTTATAGACTTTCTCTTAAAATCTCAATGGATGGAGAAAAGGTAAGAAGAAGCGGGGGTAGCCAATTCCTTGTAAGATAGCAACAGAAATATGTAACAATTTCAAAGGCCCTTCAGAGGAGAAATCATAACAACGATGTAAGCTCGATTGTTATTGACTAACAATGTTTTTTGCAAGAGTGTCATTGTGGCAGAACTGATCCAACATTCTATCATGACTAAACACTTAAAAGATGATAAATATGAAATCGCAATAGAAGTAATCATGCAGAATTTAAAATAGCAGCAGTAAAAGACAGAATTAAAACACGGCAAGAAAATAAAACTCAACTTAGAAAGAAAAAATCAAAGTATTGTAAAGAAAATAAAAGAAGCACAAAAATTGAAAGCATAGTTAAGCTATTAGTATACAGAAAAATCCAAGTAGCAAAAGAAACCTTTCACGCTGGTCCCTTGCAATACTTCAAGCGAGGATTGTTAGTGTTGTGGGAAAACCATTGTCTCTGTAATTTCTTTAAGATTTCTAAGTCAGTGTCCAAGACAAAAGTAATCTAGAAATGGCCCAACACTTGAAATTATGATGTAATTATGAGCCTTTTGACGCATACGATTAGGTCATCAAGATAAGCATGGAGACTGACCAATTCATCGAAAGTTGTGTGCATAGGCCCTTTTAAGGGGATACTTGCCTCAAATAAGCTAGAAGGTAGGCCATTGTAAGACATAGTACCACAACTAATAATAGAAGTGGTTTTGTGAATATTTTCCCCTTCTATCTTGATTTTATCATAACCAAACAAACTATCAAATAAGGGCTCTAACTGTGACTCTACAACCTGTTGCAGAAACATTTTCATACCGAGAGGAGGGAAAGGGTTTCTCATAATTGCTTGCCTGAAAGTTTGAATACTAATGCAGGTTCTAATATTATTAGTGGTCATTGAAGCATGTTCCCAATTTGAAACCCATTCAGGGTGGACTAAAAACATTTCAGTCCTTAAGAAATCTCTCAACTCCCTTTGGAAAGTTCCCCCCAGTGCAGAGTTAACAAGTCCTTTCTTTTGCCTAGTTGGTTTTATGGTATGATGAACAAGAACGATATCAAAACCATGAAGATCCACATTAAACCAAGCAAAAACATTTTTAAGTCCACCAAGTAACTCAGCAGACCTTCTCTCTTCTTTATCAGAACCCTAGACATTTATTTTAACATTCGTTGAAGATCCAGATGTCCTAATATTCATGGAGATGGTTATAACCATCTTTTGTTGTAACTCTTCTTCCTTATTTTTTTCTTTATTTCCCTCAACACTCAAGGAAAATGAACTCTCGAGAGGATTCACGACTTCATGAATTTTATTATTTACTACAGATATAATCTCCTCAGGCTTGAGAGGTTTATTCTAAATGACAACACAAATTATTTCATTGTTAGGGATGTTCCAGAATTATTCATCCTCAGAAACGTATGGACGATGTTGATATTGGAGAGCACAATATGGCTAGTGAGGCAAGAGATGTTGAGTAGGAGATGTTTCAAATACAACTAATCGATCAGATATTGAATTCATCTCCTTCCTAACATGAGTGATGTTAAAAGATGGAAGGTTCAATACAAGTGCCCAAACAGTTTGGGAGTATTGTTCCATCAAATTTTCACTAGGAGAGCATGCCTTACTTATCAGGTTCACAATAAGCTCAGAATTTTTGAAAACTGAAAGGTGACCACAACCAAGATTAAGGGCGTTTTCAATGCCTAACAACAAAGCTTCAAATTCAGTGGCATTGTTCAAGCAAGAAAACTCCAACCTGTATGACAGATTATGAATTTTTCTTGTAGGTGAAACCAAGATAATACCAGCCTCGTTACCTTTGTTAGAGCGTGAACCATCGAAGTGCATACACCATAATTCATCATCTGAATCAATTCATTCCAGAGGAATATTATCTTCTTCAAAAAAGATGGAATATACCCCTACATCTTCTTCGTTATAGTTTACGCTAGATTGCGGAACACTCTCTATGTAGGGTGAAATTCTTCCTTCTCTATGGACTATAATGTTCTTACCATTCCGGGGAATGGATAAATGTGTCCCATCGAGTGAGAGGTATCCACTTGTTAGGGATTTCCAATATCTCCCCAAGATAATTGAATAATGTCTCACAAGCATATCAATCACCTGAATGATGAGGGTTGTCCTTATCTCAGGATGAGTGCATAGAACCAATGTTACATCTTTAATATTGCTTATGGTTGTTTATTATAGAATATTATAGGAGAGGATGCTTCTGGATTTTTCGTTTGTACATGACAAGCTTAGCTCTTCCATAATAATCTTCGACATGACACTTGGGCCTGAACCACCATCAATGAGGCAAAAATGAGAAATATTATCCATGATATTTATAGAAATGTAAAAAGGGGATTTTTTTACAGGGTATCTAAAATTATGTACACCTACTTTATTTACAGAAGAATCCTCTTCGTCAACCTCTTCGAAAATATTGGCTACAACGGAAGATTTTCCTTCCATGAATTGTTTCATATGAATTTGTTGTTCACAGATGAAAACCATGTCTAAGAGGGTTTCATCTGCTTTGATGTTGGCCATTTGATTCAGGATATTGTATTTGGAAGAGGGGGGAGAGGGGGTGATTCCTTTACTCTCAATAATTTTAGGAACCTGGGGTGTAGCAGCAGCTGAGGATGAACTCGGGCTATAAGAACTGCAAGGAGGGTCAAACTTGATTTTTGGGGTGTAGGATTTGTTTCTAGTGTTGATGACCATGACATCTTCTCGATCAGCAAAATATAGGAAAACAATAGTAGCTTCTGGAATTTTACCAAAGATCTTATCCCTAACACTCTTATTTACCTAAAAGAAGGGGCAGAAGAGGATGAAGCTCCAGGGGTGAGAGGGGATACATTACCTTTCCACTCAAATGTTATCATATGATTATTCATATCTTGCACTAGTTGTAGGACAAAGGACATATTTGTTTTCCTAATCGATTCTCACTAGGGTAGACTAGTTCCTTCAAGTTGTTCCTCATATTCCGAGCAAGTGTGCAGGGAGAAACCAATATTATCAATGGCCTTTTCTTCAAGCCTATGACTATAGGGAGAGGGAAATGCATTGTAGTAATTCATGAAAGAGGCATGGTTCTGAGTGTGGATAAGTTTGGGAATTTGATTATACAACTTGGTGAAATGCAAGTTGAAAGACCTGATGGTCTCACCATCTTTGTAAGTGGCGTTATTGTATTCCCTTAAATTCTTGGCAAGGCTTTGGGATTTCCCATAAGTGGATCGAAACCAATAGGTTAAATCCTCCCAAGTAGACAAGATATTAGGAGGAAGGTCAAAAAAATTGGCTGCAACCTTCCCTTCCAAGGAATTGACAAACAAGTGCATGCAAGTATCATTATCGTTGGCCCCTATGTTATGACAAGCATTAGAAAATGCCACTAGGTGTTCATTGGTATTGACAATGTTATTTCCTGAAAACTTAGGAAAATTCTCTTTAAACTTCGGAAGCGGGCGAGTAGCAGGTGCTAGGTTTAGAGGAGAGGACACATGACATAGTGTGGTCATGGAATCTTCTTTGAACTGAAAAATCCCATACTTTTTAATGACCTTAGCAGGGTTTGTAGTAGATTGGACAGGGATATGGTGGTTGTACAAGCTACCGATCATCGATGACGATGAAGATTGGGAATATGGAGCACTTCTAGTGCCACCAGAGCCACCACTAGATTCCATCTTATGGATGATAGATGAGGGAAAGAAAGACGAGTTGGACGAATCAGATAAAGTTCTCCTTAGATCACTTTGTTGGGCAGATAACACAACGTTTCTCCTTCTTATTTCAGCAATAGGATTGATTTTGGGTGACAAGCCTCTTCATCTTCTAGAAGCACGAGAATCAAGGGACATGAAAGAAAGGCCAAAACTTAAGGGACAAAAGGTTACTATTGATTTCTAGGATGTCCACATCTAGCCTTCAATTGTTCTTGAACGCTAATATCTCATTCAATTGTTTCCCAAGAACGGTTAAGCTCGACACGGGTTCTAGCAATGTCTAAAATGGTGTTAAATAGGTTCAAAGCAATGTTGGTATGGTCTTGAAGACTGGGCTCAATATTGGGCTACCTTGCAACATGAATAGTCATTAATAGCAAAAACAGTCAAATAAACAAAATCAGAAAAAGAAAGATGTATCGATGAAAATCGAATATAAAAATTCACCAGAGAGATATCAAAGATATCCCCAGCGTGGTCGCAAAATAAATGTTGAGGAAAAGATATGGATTTATCTTACTCAAGAATTTTCATACTTTACTTGGCTAAATCAAAGTAGACGGGAATATCACCCTATGATGATGATGATGGCGATGACGATGATGATTAACATCCACTAAGACCGAATTGGTCTATCGGACCTTAAGAGGGTAAGTGATTACTTGTGATTCTTTAGAATTTTGTTTCTGTGCTCGAAAAATATTAAGAGAAGCTTTCCAAGATCACCATACTTTTGTTGAGTTAAGAGGTTAGGAAGGTTGGTAGTGTGATAAATATTTTGAAAATAAGATCTAATATGGGTATAGGCTGGACAATCTACGAGAAAATGATTTTCATCTTCAACCTTCTTAGTGTCACAAAGGTGACACACTCTTTCATCCCATGGCGTTTTAGGAATTGAACAATGCCCAGTTTCACTATGGATCTTGTGAGAATTTGTTCTTATCTTAGCAATGCTTATTTTTTTCTTTACACTTGGAAAAACATATAGATAATTTTGATCTTCTAGATTAGGGTTGATTAAATATTTATAATACCTTAATTTTATTTTTTCCTCTAACTCTTTATCACACCACATTTTTTCCTTAATTTTTGATTTGACGTTTTTTTTAATAGTATATTTATTCCAAAAAATGGTTTCTTCCATGATTCCCCAATAGTTTATCTTGGACTGGGCATCTTTATGCCATTCTCGCTTGAGTCGATGGTGGTTATGGCTTGATTTTGAAACAATTTTAGGTATCCTTTTGTCTTCCATGTTGTTTAACTTGTTCTTATACATTAGGTATCTAGTCATAGCCATGATCTCAATGGGGGAGAGGCTTGTTTCTAAGAGGAGGATGGGATAGGGCGTATTTCCTTTAATTTTGAGATTATAGGTTATAAAATTATTTTATATTTTCTCTATCTTTATCCAGGATTAATGAGAGATACTACAGCCCCAAAATTCATATCCATAAAGAATAACAGGTGTAACAAGAGTCTCAAATAAGAGTTTATTATTATCCCAACTCCAAAGATCATCTGATTTACAATTGTTTTCAAGCCCATAATAATATTTCCATCCCCCAATAATTCTTTTATCAATGCTATAATTCCAATTGAGCATGTGGTGAATATCAAGTCCAAGATATTTGTATGAAGTCACTTCCTCCAATTTGTTTTTTTCATATACAAAGGTATCATAAGGGATATTATTGGATTTAATAATCATGACCTTAGCCTTATCAGTATTAACAGTCATACCCATATTGGAGCAAAAATCCTTGAAGATTCTTAGTTGGTTTTCAATATCATGGGGACTCCTTGCCATAAGAACGATATCATCATCATAAAGAAGAATATAGATGACTATACCAGTGCGAGTAGGTCCGACACAACCCTCTTTTTCCAAGCATTCTTCTAACTTATCGATGTATATGCCAAAAAGGGTAGGGGACAAGGGACAACCTTGTTTGACTCTGATATTGCAGTTAATCTCTTTTGAACATCCCTCAATGTTTTTAAACTTAGAAATAACATTCTCATACATCCTTATTGCATCATCCCTCAACTCGAGAGGCACTTTTATCTCTTCCAACCTATTCCAAAGGTTTTTCCTAGGAACCATGTCAAAAGCTTTTCTAAAGTCAACAAAACAACAAAAAAGACTGGTTTTAGTGTTGTGGAACTCCTCTACAATGATCCTAAAGGTAACATGATGGTCCATAGTTGAATTATATCTCCTAATCCCAGCCCGGCCTTTATCTCTTTTACCGTGACTTTCTAGCCAAATGCTAATCTTCTTTTCCAAAATAATTCCATAAAGCTTGGCTAAAATCAGGCTAATCATAATGGTCCTATAATTAGAGGGAATGTCTCTATCCCTATTTTTAAAAATAGGAACAATGAGGGTTTGTGTCTAGGGTTTAGGGAAGCCCTAATTGACTGCTAAATTGAATATCTTGTGTATGTGATGGATAAGGATTGGCCCTCCGATTTTAAAAATTTTAGCTTGGTAGCCTTCAATGTCCTTAGCTTTCCCATTTGCGAGCCGCTTAACCCCAAACTCTATGTCATGTAAAGAAAAAACTTTTTCCTTTGTAGGGACAATAGGAATGGTGTCCATGGCATTAGGGAACTCGTAAATATTTTTAAGGTAGGAATTCCAGTCCGTTAAGGGAATCCTATTATTTTCTTTACTATTGCGTTTTAGAATTTGGCTCCAGAACTTCTTATGATACAACTTGTATAGCTGTGAAAGTTTCTCTTGCCTTTTATTGATATAATATATTTTTTTCATTTTAATTAGGGCTTTGTACGTATTTATCTTATCGAGTTTTAAGGGCTCATTAGAAGCATCCCTAATGGATTTCCTAGCAATTTTACATTCTATTATTTTTTTTATAGGACACCTAGAAAGAGAAGTTGTTAATAGAAGTGGAAAGGATAGTTGTAAAATTATGATAGAGTTCTTCAATGTTTTCCTTATAAGTTAGGAGGTTTAATTTAATATTTAAATCCTTTAAGAAAATGTCAAATTTACTTTT
Organism: Picea engelmannii; assembly: GCA_009831015.1. Classification (NCBI taxonomy): domain Eukaryota; kingdom Viridiplantae; phylum Streptophyta; class Pinopsida; order Pinales; family Pinaceae; genus Picea; species Picea engelmannii. Next base: position 327,574 of record ML803150.1, read on the forward strand.
GTCAAAGCACAAATTCCTTTGATTATCAGAATTCTCTTCAATGGTGCTCCTATGCAAGGAAAATTTTAGAGTTAGGGTTAAAGGTTTAGGATCAGAGTCAGGCTCATGGTCATTTAAAAGGTCAAAAGTTGTTATTTGGTTGGAAATGGGGATATTAGATATCGCATAATCTACAACACTACTACTAGCCCATGAATACATGTCATTTGGTTGGAGTTTGTCCACTTCATTACTCCATTGTAAATTATTAGGTCTTGAGAACTACAAAGCTTAACCAACTCAATACCAAAAAAATTCTCAATTAGGTATTCAGAGCTTCTTTTGTAGCTATTAGATAAAACAAGGTCCTCATCTATCCCTAAAGGATTATGGTTGGAGTCATCACTTAAAAGAGTAGCATTTTTAGTTGTAGTCCTAGCATTAAAGTCTCCTAGCAGGAGGATATTACATTCATTTTTCAAATTATAAATATCTTGCTCTAAATTATTATAGGGACAATTTTTATCTAGATTATTTTTCTTATAAAAAGTAGAATTAATAGGTGCAAAATAACAAATTGCTATATACATCTTTTTAGCATTAGTGTCTGAAATTTCTATCCAAATGTATTGATTAAGAGGGTCAATCTTATGAAGTTGAATGTGAGGAGAAATGAATTTTATAATATAACAAGCTATGAATCATATCCCTCTACGGTGGGATATTTTTGTTCCATGCCGACCACAAGACAAATCCTTCCATGTTAGGGACCTTAGAATCCCCATGCTCCCAAGTTTCAACTAGATAGATAATACCAATATACAAAATAATATCCTAACTCACAAGTATTAATTATGAGTGCTTAGGCAAGTCTTTTATCAACAAAAAGCTTGCCAAAAATTCACTTTTATGTAATTTTCTGAACATAACAGTTGCTGAAATAAATGTAAGAACATAATTAAAGACAACAATATTATAATCAAGACAATTGAGACATAAAGAAATCCTTTATTTCATTCCAATTCACCAAAGAGTCATTTTCTTTACAAAATCTCATATAGAAATCTTGGACCAAAGTCAAACTTAGACATCCCCAATGGAACATACAAAAGGACCTCTGAAAGAAAACCAAAAATGAACTCTAAAAGATGGACCATCTTGCCACAGATTGTTTCCCACTCGACTCTACACAATAGCCTTTATCAGTCATGAAAATTAATTCACAAACAGACAAGTCTACACAAACTATCAAAGATAGATCAACACCTCTAAAAAACAAGTGTCTGAATGATTTGATTCAGCCCTGCATATTGTTCTATAATAATACCATGCTATCACAAAAGAGAATTAGCCTGTGATGAATATGTGAATGAATGAAAACTGAACTATCTCAACATAAACTCAAAGAGAAAACCTTAGCATGCTTTTGCTTCTATCCTCCTCTTGTTCCTCCCTTTTTTTTTTCTTTTAACAAATTAGAATTGGTTGAAGTAGTTGAACCAACTCATTAGTTAAGCTAACTAAAGACTCAACTAATTTTAGTTAGGGGGGGCATTAATAATCATAATAGGGTCATAAATAATAATAACTAGTAGGTGGGACCCCTTGTGACTCCCTTTAGTTCATAACAATCATAACAATTATAACATAACCATTAGATAAGCAAACACACCTCCTTGTGCCTTCCCTCAACATATTTAATTTTGGCAATTTTAGCTCATGAAATTTGAAAATATTTCAAAATAATACTCATATATCCAAAATAATACATGATGTCCAAAATCCATGAAGTCAATTGTCATAAAACAATAGATAACATAAAATTCAAAATCCATATTTCCCAGTCTATGATGCAACCCTTCCTTGGTTGTTCTTGTCACCTTTTGATTTTCTTGAATTTGCCTTAGGCTGGGCAGATCCTTTAGGATTTATCTCACTAATCACGTGGGAACATTCATCCCTTAAATGCATCTATGAAGACATGGATTTGTCAGAGTCAACGGAAGGTAAAGAAGGGGCAGCAATGGCTTTTCCTTTATCAAATGTGTGGTGGGATTCAATCTTCAATATCTTGCTAGCATGGGAGGATTGCACTGGCGAGTGGTTGAGGGAATCTTGGACAATGGGGTTCAAAGGTGGACGAGTGGGCAAGGTCAAGTTGGGCCAACAATGATGTTGGGAGACTGTCGAGTGGAAAATATCCTTCCATCCATCATTTTTAGGGACCTCAGGTTGTAAGGATACATGGGGAGGTATAGGGATACCAAGGTCTTGCAAAGCTTGGAAAGGAGGCCTTTCGGGCCTAGGTTGGACTATCCCCTTCCCAATCTAGCTAAGGAATCTGGCATGAAAACATTGGCCAAGATCTTTTGAATCAACATCAAAATGCATGGAGAACCTGGGCCTTCTTGGACCTCGGTTCCAGTTACTTCTACCTATGTTTCCTCAGCCATGGCTTCCTCGACTGAAAATACTCATCCTGCATGTGTAATCGATTAGAAAATAGTATTTTAAATAACCATGCATGAAAACTCTTAAAAAATGAAATAGATTTGGCTCAGAATGTATCAGGCTCATGTAGTCCAATCCATACAAATTGTTTTAATATTAATCAATGAGAAGGGAGGTGAAAAAAGGTTCAAGGATACATGAGGGGTTTTTATTTAGTGAAAAAAAATGATATAATGAAAGGGGAGAAGAAGTGGTCACTTCTCAATGATAACAATAATCAACTGTAAAACAAGCCAATAAAACATCACTGCAATCCACCCAAAACACTGCCACTTTCATCTATCTCAACACAAAAATTCCCTTGGCTGTAATCAATTTCAGAACAGGGGGTGGAAGAAGGATGTGGGATATGTGAAGGGTTTGTAATTAGCAAAAAGTGAGATCATGAAAGGGGAAGAAAATGATTACTATTCATGAATTTAATCAAGCGATCCATAAAATATTTTGCAGTAAGACTAGATGTACCATCCAATCAACAATCATTTGACTAAATAACAATTCTTGTACATCTAACTAGTTTGTTGTTTATTAATCAAAACATTAACACAGTGCTATTGTAAAACAATAAGTTTTCCATACAATTTGTAAGAGGCATTGTTCCTACAATTTGCATTTTATAGCAATTTACGAACAGTCCCCATTTCCAATCTGTTACTATCAAAACCAACCATCGTCCAGACATTTCTTCAGTCCACGACTATACTCCACAGTCATGTTTTCAAAATAACAACGCAGTCATTATTGTTGCGATAGAGCCCATCAAAATTTGCAATGATATTTGTTCTTGTGTGTGTGTGTGTGTGTATGTGTGTGTGTGTGTGTGTGTGTGTGTGTGTGTAGTAAAAGATCAAATTTACACGCCTAAAAATGACAACTCATTATACAACCAAAAACCATCAATAAGACACAATCTATGCAGAAGTAGTTTTCCTAGGAAATGTAGTTTTTCCCTTGTAAACAACAATCCAAGGTGACTTAAAAGTCGATCCACCTACCCAACATGATTTTCAGCAATAGTGGTCAATTGCAATAAATAACATGCTTAAAGCTCAGTGGGTATCACCAAGTATGAAAACAAGCCATCCATACTACACACAGTGTGCAACTGACAAAATCCCACAGTGTAAGATTTCCAATAATCACACAACAAACATACAATCACGATATAACTCAGTATATCATGTTGAGATGTTCATTTAGTCACTCGTGATTGACCAATTTGTGCATACTCGGGATTATCCAACCAACAAACAAAAATATGCAAGAATATATCTAGTCCAATAATCGTTTGTCCCCAAAGAAGACCATAGTTACCCCACCAAAATTTACTTTGAAAAACATCATTCACAGAACACGACATGTGTGAATAACACCAAGCCCTTGTAACCAATGCCAGCCATTATCTAAAACATCATAAGTGAAAATACTAATGACTATATAACAACCAAAAATCATCCACTGTGGTAGGAAATCAATGAACCTAACAAGATATAGTAGCTATGCATACCCACGCATCCGATCGAATCAAGAAGAGGCTATTATAATAAAAATATTGAGTATTAATATGAGGAGAGTGACCACATTCTATGAAAGTAAAATTGACAATGAATGTTTATCCTTATTATCACAAAACAATAATCGAATGCCAAATTATCAAGACTGTTACATAACCAATTGGACGGATCTGTACCCAAAATGGTTGGTGATATACGACCATCCAACACACAAGTGGTAAACCATATAGGCCAGGATGGTGCTCCGTGCCCCCCTCGGACTTTTAGATTTAATGGTTCGCACTGTGACTAACACAAGACAGCTAGAGCCAATTTATTTTAATGGTGACAACCCTAATAACATCATTGCATGCACAGAGGGAACCACGAATTACTCATGGATATATGTCAAGTTTGAGACAGGAGGGTTATCATAGAGGAGTGAAGCTCCAACCCAATCGACAGAGACACTTAACGTGCAAAGGGTGTACCCCTTCTGGTTCTTAAAGAAACCCCATCACTGAGGTGATGAAGAGGCCAAGCAAGAATAGAAGAGACATTTTGTGGCTTTTGGTGGGGAGATCGACCATTTCTCAAATAAACAAAAAGAATTGATGAAGAGCACCTTCAACTGTTAAACCCAAAAAAAAACAGAGACTGGACAAGTGATGCGCACACATGGGGACAGATGGCCAAGCAACCCAACAACAAAAGAACCCCAACTAAGCCAGTAGTAATAGAGAGATATCATCAGGAAGACTGATAACTTTTACAAACTCAAAATTTAGGAAGAACCATCCATTTCCCATTTAAAAACCAAAATTTGTCATAGTTGCAATGCTCAAGGAAAACACAAACCCATATATCTGAGCGAGTAATCATTTCATAACCATAGATAAGTCAAGAATGGAAAAACAAAACATACCTGTTAATCGAAAATCCTTAAGACGGAAGGTGGTCGAGTGGTTTCACCCTACTAAAATTATGGAGCATGAAGATAGCAACAAGATCAAACAATAGTCTGACTAGGGTGGTGGCCAACGGGAAGGGTAAAGGTGACATGTAGTAAATGAAGGTTGACTCCACCCATACCTTATTAACTCAAACAATACATGCCAACAATTCTCCATTAACACCATTAATCAACTTGTATCGAGACTATCACCATATTAAAAACCCATATCATGACTTACACCATAACATAATTCAAATGCCATATAAAATCCATTACATAACCAATAGCACCATTAACTTGGCAATCGTTCCTTCGACATTTAAAATATCAAAGGTACCATATGTATATTGGCTACTAATTCCATTTTCCATTGTATGACCATTTACAATACCACTTGCCAAGTGCACCACCAATGTTTCAACCATATACATAGAAATCATGTGATTCAACACAATTTCATGGCCATTCCTTGTTAGCTAGGGTTTAACAACAATCAACAAGTAATTTCATGTAGGTAGTATTGCATAACTAGGTCCCTTCCTTGCATGTGTTATAGTATTTTTCCTTACTCTAATTTCCTTTCATATAATTTTAATAACATGCTTGTTGTGCAGGTGCAAGGAGAATAAATACCATTTAATGAATAACAGGTTGTAGTAACATGAAGGAACAATATTTCAAATCTCAACTCATACCAATGACAATAATATATCATCAACTACTTAAACCTTTGTAGCACGTCATCATAACATAGAAAATGAACAAATATGATCTCCAATAGTTCATGGGGGTCCCACCTACTAGTATTATTTAGTCTTATATAATAATAGTCTTTAGCAACACTTTGTGGGTGAAATTACGTTGACATTTTCAATCGTCAACAACTACCTCCCACTTCCACTCAAGAATGGGTAAAGGCTGTAGCAACCCTGTTGGGTGCCTTTTCTCAGCTTTAACCTTCTGAGACTCCATACATCTGGTGATGTATTCAATAATCTCTTTCTTCATACCTGGCCAAAAGTAATGATTCTTGACTGCTACCACAATTTTCTGATATCTAGGGTGCCCAACATAAGGCACATTATGCATTTGTTTCAAAATCATAAGTTTCAATTCCTATACATTAGGTACATGTTGTTGGGAAAAACACCCTACGAACTAGCAAACTAGGGTCAGACTTGCATGTAGATTTTGACTAAATAGAAACTACTTTTTACCTACAACCCAAGATTTAAACCCCTTTTTCACAGTAAATGCATGGAAAAGGACCACCAACCTTATTACTGGTGTTCAATGTAGATCCTTTGTTGCTCTTTGATTACTTGCTTGCGCTGCTCCTTCCACAGATGACCTACACTCAAGACAAACAACAACTATGCATGCATGATACTTATATACTCAAGGGTTAGAAATCAAGCATAAATTAATCAAACCATAGACAATTCATGTATTGGGATGGGAAAAGTATTCTTTTTATTACTGAAAGTGAATCAACTTACAAAAAAGATGAGACCGACCACCGCTCCTTGAACTTGATCCTGGGCTCCTCTTCTTCTTTCCTTCAACTGCTTTGCGTTAAATCTCCTTTTGCATGAGGAAAGGCTAAAGGGTTGGGTCAATGGATTACGTAAATGGGCAGAGTTTCTTCGCTATATTTTTTCCTCCTCCAAATGGTACCCCTACCCCTTCTTTTATAGGCTAGAAGGAGCTAGGGTTTTGGATCAACCCTCGGCCATGCATGGCCGAGAGTTTTAGTTAACTGACCCATAGCTTTTTGTTCCATCAGAAACTTTCCTTTTTCCGTGCTTTGTTAGGTACATGCGAGCTTTTGTGAGTCAGCCAGTGTGCACACGCGTGCAGTAATGGGTTAGGGCGCGTGGGCCTTGACACAAGAAGATTTTCAAAGAGTTGTTCAACAGAGTTTTGGCAAAGAAGGGATATGAATTGACCTGATGCCAGGAAAGCATGTGTGGTGCAATTTAGGGTTATAATAGTACATAAGCTCTGTTTTTGTACAGGAGTGTTCCTTCAGCTCCCAACTTATAATCTTCCACTTTCTGTGGCATCTCACCTTGTTGTAGCTTTTCTACCAACTCCATGTACTGCAAATCTTCATTTGCAACTTCAAAAATTATGCTCTTAATATCAGTTTGGTACATGCTTATGGTTGTAGTATGTAGTTCATGCACTCTCCTACTGAGTGCATCAACCACTTTGTTCTCTTTCCCTTTTATATTCTTGATATCAAAGTTGTACTCACAAAGGAATTCCAACCATCTAATCCACCAAGAATTTAAGGTTGGATGATCAAACAAATACCTCAGGCTATTATGGTCTATCCTCAGTTCAAACCTCTTTTCCATGGGGTAATGCCTCCATTTCTTTAGAGCATGAACAATAGTCCCCAACTCCAAATCATGAGTTGCATAGTTCTTTCCATTCTCTTTCTATTTCTTGGACTCGTAACATGTTACAAATCCATTTTGGCTGAGGACTCCTCATAGTCCTTCTTTGCATGCATCTATGCACACTACAAAATATTCATTAGGATATGCAAACATTAGGATTGGAGCACTGGTTAACAACTTCTTCAATCGCTAGAAGCCTCTCTCACATTCTTTTGTCCACTGAAATTTCTTCTCCTTCCTCTGCAAGGAAGTGATAGGGTGAGCTATCCTTGAGAACCCTGCAATGAACCTTCTATAATAGCTAGTTAGACCCATAAAGGATCTGACTTCTATCACATTCCTAGGCATTGACCATTCTCTAATAGCCTCAATCTTCTCAAGATCCATGGCTATCCCATCCTCTGAAATGATATTCCCCAAGTAATGGATCTACTTTTGATCAAACGATCACTTGCTCAACTTGGCATATAGTTGGTGCTCTCTTAGCACTTGCAGCACAATCCTCATATGTTTTTCATGCTCTTCCTCTGACTTAGTATACACTAGGATGTCATCCAAAACGACTATGACAAACTTGTCTAGATATTCCATGAATACACCATTCATTACACACATAAATACAGCAGGGGCAGTTGACAACTCAAATGGCACCACTATGAATTCATAATGACCATACCTTGTTCTGTAGGCAGTCTTACTAATGTCTTAATCCTTTATTCTTACCTATTGATATACTGATCTAAGATCTGTTTTCAAAAATATCTTAGCATCCTTCAAATGGTCAAATAGATCATCGATCCTCGGTAGAGGATACTTGTTCTTAATAGTCACTTTGTTCAACTGTCTGAAATCAAAGCACAATCTCAATGTTCCATCCTTCTTCTTCACGAACAGGACTGGGGCTCCCCAAGGTGACACACTTGGGCATATATTCCCCTTCTTCAGAAGCTCTTCAAGTTGCAATTTTAGTTCTTTCATCTCTGGCATACTCATCCTGTAAGGATTTTTTGACACTTGAGTTGCTCCAGGCGTCAAGTTAATAGAGAAGTCAATGTCTCTATTTGGGGGTAGTCCTGGTACCTCCTAGAATACATCCTCAAAATATTTTAATACTACATGGTCTTCAATATTTGAGACCTCATCCTTAGATTCTTCCTCCACATGGGCTACAAATAATTGAAAGCCTTTTCTGTAGCACTTCATCAGTTGCATTGCTGAGATTTCTCTGATAGCCACAACTCTAGGAATTCCTTGGACTATTTTATGATTTCCTTCCTCATCCAGGAAGTGAATGCCTTGTTACGACAGTCCAAGATGGCATGGTGTTGGTCCAACCAGTCCATACCAATTAGGCAATCATAAGAACCTAAAGGTAAGATATTTAGGTATGCCTTAGTACTTATTCCATTCATGTCCACTGGACATGATTTAACCATTTAAGTAACCTTTCTCTTGGTTCTTGTAGCCAGCTGCACTAACCAAGATTTTCCATGTTTTTTTTTCAACAATTGCAAACTTTCCAAAACTCCAGGATCTATATAACTATGGATATCCCCTGAATAAATTAAAATAGTAAAGGCATGGTTGTTGATTATACCTTCCACTTCAATCATGTGTGACTGGTATTCTCCTTGCTTGTTGTCCAAGGCTGCATAAATTCTTGGTATTCTACTGTCCATGTCCTCCACTGTTTTAGCTTGCTAAACATTATGGACAACTCTCACTTTGCCATTTTTGTGGGGACAATATATGTACTTGTGGTTTCCCTGATAGCCCCAACATTGAATGGGTGTATGCCTCGGTCATTTTCCCCCTATGTCAATCGTTATCGACTCTCTAAATGATGTCTTCCCTTGAGGACTATTTCTTAAAAAGGGAGTTTTGTTTCCTTTCTACCTCTGCTCTTTCTTGAACTTCTTCTGGTCATCCCAAGTCTTATGAAAAGTAGGCTTTTCTCTTGGTTGTTCACATAATCATTTTCTCTCCTTATAGTCTCTTCCATAGTCTTAGGGTCATCATACTGGATCTTGTAACTGATGGAAGGTGGCAGTCCACTCAGATACCTTTGAATCTTGATAGTATCATCCTTTATGAAGGGAACATATTTCAACAACTCCAAGAACCTTCATTTGTATTCATCAATGTTCATGCTGCCCATATTGAGTTCAGAGAACTCTTTCATATTTCTGTCATAGTATCTTTTAGTCAAGTGTTTTTTTTCTAAATACCTCTTGAATTATTTCCAGGTAATATCCTTCTCTTTAATGTGTTTCACCTGCACCAGTTGATCCCACCGCATAGATGCTTTTCCCTTCATTTGATACATTGTAATTCTTCTTTCGGCATGAGAGGAATAATTTTGCAGTTGGAAATATTTCCTCATGCTAAGAAACCATGTCTCAACATATTCCTCCTTCTTGTGCTCTCCATCAAACGTAGGAGGCTTAATATTGTTCATTTCTCCCTTCATCTCATCCACTCCAGATCTCTTGTTCTTTCTGGTAGGAGATGGACTTGAACTACTGTGTGCCTCCTTACTGGACTACTTCAGGGAGTAATGAAGATGCCTACTAACGCTTCTTGATCTTTTTTTCCTCTCAGGGGTCTTGCGACTCCCTGATTTTATTGAGTCACTCTCCTTATCCAACTTATTTTATATTCTCTCCAAACTCTTCATCAACTTTAAGTTGAATTATCCATGTTGTTCCTTAGCTTTCATGAGATTCTTGCTATCTTCTCGATTAGTCTGGGCATATTTCTACAATCAATCAATGATTTTCATCATATACCCTTCCTTATCTTTCTCTTCTCCATGCCCATTGGAGTTTGATCCTTCAACTCCCAAATGGTCATCCATTTTGTTTACTTCATTCTATGAACTGGAAGCATTCTATGCCTCCTCCATTTCTCTGGACTCAGTGGAAATTCAGTTCAGTTCTGACACTCGTTAAAATCTACAAACATAATGTGCAGTCAACTGAAGTTTGTCAAGTCATCAGTCCTTAAAAATTCTCACAGTATTCATAAGCCAATCTGATTTAAGAAAAACATTTAGATTTCATTTTTCTTTCCGATATTTTCTTTTCTTTTCAATAATTTTCGGGTACTATCCCCTTCCTCTCAATCCCCAACCCATGCGATCATAGGTCATGACCAAGCGCTAGATCACTAGGTGCTTAATCGGTCCTTCGGGCCTTTGGAAGATTCCAAAGAACCTCACAACAATCCCTCAAAGTTCCATATTATCAGATTCATGAAGTAGGGTGGATCAACATTCCACGACTACCTAACATCCACTAGCTGACACCCACTGTGTAATTTAAAGCATGTGAGCTCTTGAACTTCGAAGCTTCAGGACTTCAAAGGATTTCACATCCACGCATCCCAAAACGTTAATCTCTGAGCATTCCCAATCACCTTTAGTGACATCATTACGTCACATCGATGAGTGCTCTTCCAATTGCGGGTACATGCAACGACGGTTTGGAGTAACCCGCCTTTCATCCCGCAATTATTTTGGCGTTGACACGTAACCCCTCGGTGAAACCATGGTTTGGATTGTGGGATCGCCTTGGAGAATTAACTTCCATGCAACTTGGGTCCCTGCAATGCCGCCTGGCCCTTGATCTTGATGTATCATGATCAATTCCAGTGTGGGTCCTCCGACCTCTAACTTTGATGTAACCTCAGGTCCCACTAACCATGCTCATACAGAGTGCCACATGGTGGAATACTAGCGACTGACTCGTGGCCCAATCAGATGGGTGTCACACATCATGTCCCATATGGAATTTAAAACTTCCATAGGTTCGAAACCCACTGACACATGGAACACATCCCATGTGTTCACGTCCATCCAAGTGACATCATCATGACTCACTACTTTGGCTCTTCGGGAGATTTCGCCCTTCACAACTGCATTTTACCTTTTAACATTGGCTTGATTCAACAGTCAAGCTCTCCTCTCCAAATATACGGTGTAGATCCACTTCGGAGCTTTGGGCTTCGACCCTTCTCTTGTTTGTGGTATCAGACTTCAATGAAGTCACAAAGTGTTGTGGGGTATTCTACCCTACGGACTAACAAGCTAGGGTTTTGAGCTTGTACGCAGATCATGACCCTTAAGATTTAACTTTTAACCTTCTACCCAAAATCTCAACCCCTCTTCTCATGCAAACATGGGAAGAATCGACTCGCCTCTTTACCGATGATTGAAGTAGATCCTCCGTTGAGCCTTTGTTTCCTCGCTGCTGCTCCTTCCACAAAGCTTCCTGCAATCAAGGCGAGACTACACATGCATGCTACTGATCTACTAGAGGGTTAGAAATAAAACATAAATCAAATAACATAGATGAGATTCATGTACTTGGGATGGGAAAAGCATCGTTTTCATTAGTCTCAAAAATGAATCACTTACAATGAGTTCTGAGACCGGCCACCGTTCCTCGATCCTGATCCTGGGCTCCTCCTCTTCTTTTTTCCTCCAACTACTGCAGCATGAATTTCTCCTGAAGCTTGAGGCAAAGATAAAGGGTTGGGACAATAATGGACTTGGCAATTTGGCAGAGTTTCTTT